>JAODLI010003334.1:0-55440 GCA_027575585.1 Percopsis omiscomaycus | reverse complement strand
TGGGTTAAAATACCCCCCCCCCCCCCCCCCCCCAAAACTCCTATAGATGCGCCCCCTAATCAAACCCTAAAAAGCCACATGCATGTTTTTCAAACATAATAAGTGAGCTGGGGAGGAAGTCCACGGTTCTGGAGCTATAAATACAATCAAGGAGTGTACCTTTTAAAGTGTCTAGAATCATTTCCTATGCATGGTATTAACAGTAAGTGTGAATTGTTGCATATACTCTTACTACAGACAGATTTTAATAACAAAGTAAATAAGGCTGGTTCTAGTAGATGATGTCATTTTGACAGTATAATGAGGTATGGTGTGAAGAAACAGTCAGGGTAGAAAGAAGTGGAAGTGAATCTAAAAAGATGATTTTAACTGAAAATCTGCACCTAGTTTTGCTGTGCATCAAACAGTTCACTTCTCACAGATCATATGGAACAAATAAAACGTGGATTTGTTTGATAGATAGGAGTTAAATGATGACATTTAATTAAAGATGCTAAGACAGATTAGTGATGTGAATGTTGTAGTTGACAGCTTCAATGGTTTATGAGTTTGATGTGGCAGTTTGTGGGTTTTATTTTCATTCAGGTGTGACATTTTTCCATGGATATAGTCCGCATGCTGGTTTTTGCCATGGCTGTGCGAATATTTCAGACCATTAAAACTTGGGTCTTGTATAGATCTTCTGATGTTATATTTGTTGTGTTTTGGGACAAAGCTTAATCTGTGATCTGGAAATCCTTCCACTGTCAACATGAAAGCAGCGATGTGTTATGGGTCATTCACAAGGCTTAAGATTTGGGGTAAGGCTAAATCTATAACTTAGCACATTGGGTGGACATTTTGTTATGCAAGTCCACTTAGAGAGATTCATTCTTCTTCTGCAGGCTTTTTATTTAGGACATTAGCATTTGGCAATTGACTGACTATACTGTAGATTGAGAAAGAGAAAACTTAAAAGCTAAAACAGGGCACTTCCACTGCTAGATTATGCCTTGGCCATTATGGTTATGGCCATTATGCCATAACCTAATAAAAAAGAACACAGCCTAATAAAGATCATCTAGGTTATGTTGTGTGCTCTTAATAAGCGTGTAGTTCAAGTGCATAAAATGTAATATTTTGTCCATGTTTAATATTTTTGGAGTCGTGTTATGCTTTACACTGATTTGTAATCATCACCACTAATAGCTAGCCTATTTGCTGTTTAATAAGATCTTATGCACATTGCGTGCCATTACATTGTGGCTAACTTAGCATTCTGACAATATTACATAAAAAGTTTCTGTTAAAAGAATATGCTTTCCTTTTATTAAATGTCAACTGTTTTGACTGACATGGAGCGTTTAAAGTAAAAAGAGGGATTTCACAGAGTGATGTGACACCCTGTAAACCTCTGTTTCCACTCTTATCTCTATTGCAAGCATGAAATATTCTCCTTGAGGCAGTTCAGTGGCTCACTGTAGCGTTCCATAAAGCCCTGTCTGTGACGCGCTGTCCTCAGGAGTCATATGCTCCATATCCATTGGAGGAGGGGGGTGGGGGGGACTTGTTCCCATGGAGACAGCCCGTTGCATAATAACAGTGGGTTTACTGTAGCTGAGCTAGAAATAATAATAATAATAAAGTGACTAAGAAAGAAATGACCACCCCCTAGACACACACACTTTAACCAATTATTTGTATATACAAACTGTCAAGATTATGTTTATGTACTTACTTGTGGGTGGGAAAGTTTAAAGTGTGGAAAATGGGCTTTTGTGAAAAAGATAACAATATGAAGTTCTTTATGCCATAAACTTAACTATGGAGAAATAGTCCTTCAAGAAGGGCAATAAATCAATTTGCAATGCTGAATAAAACATGACTGCTTTATTGTTTAGGGACAGCTTAAAACGTTGTTATAGCCAATGTGCTGATTTTTGTTTTGTTGATTTTTGTTTTTTAAATCTGGGTATACACTATGCAGATAAGTGAGTTTTATCAGTCTCTAATTTTGGTTAGAAATGCAGTGGATATGCATCACGTGTGCCCCAGTGGGTGCAGCAGGAGTCATATAACATAGGACCCAACTTTAACTACTGTATAAACATTAGCCACTGCTGGGGGTGGAGAGAAAGAGAGAGAGAGAGAGAGAGAGAGAGAAAGAGAGAGATGGGAAAGAGAGCAGTAGCAGTGCTCTAAATTTAGCCACTTGTCACCACAGACAACAGACAAAGTGACACCCGCCATAATGTCACCCGTACTGTCGGATCAGACTAGAGGCTGACCTCCACCCTCTCCATTTTCTGCACCACAAACCCCTCTCCCCGTCTTCCCACCCTCCCCCAAAACAGCCACAGTGCACAAGAGCCTGGACACCCATTCAAAGTCTGACTCTCCTGCTTCTTGCCATCCTTATTCCCTAACCCCAAAGAAACAGGCACAGGTTGGGACACACTTTGGGGACTTTTGAGGACAGGTAAGCCATCGATGAGGGCACTTTGTGCGCTGGGTTTGTTGTGGAGTTCACAATTGCATGTGGCATTGACAGTACTTTAAACATTGTTCTAACCAGTGCTTTCTTTCATATTAATTTAATTCTATTTTCAATCACACATCTTACTTTTACACTATATTCATTATTTTGTAAATTCATTTTTGGGATTATTTTTTGTCTTGTGGTATAATGCCATGATTGAAAAGCACATATAAATTCCATTATTCCTGTTTTATGATTCACAGTTCCCTGTCACATTCAATAATTTAAACCTAGAGTTTTTCTGATGTGACAATTCAGAGTCCGGCGATAAGAGAGCCTCACTCAGACGCTGAATCTCAGAAGCTGCCAATATAACAGATAAGAATACACTGTGCTAGCAGCTGATTAAATCTTGAGAAGGAAAAGTTGTATCGGGAATTCGGCACTGTGGTATAAAGTTAAAGTACAATGTATGACTAATATCCTCTTTGTATGGGTGAACGTATACTGTAAGCGTGTGTTTGTTGACACTTGGTAAATGTATCCACCTTGCCGTGAACTTTCTCCAGCCCTCTTTCATCAACTGTCTCACCTGCTTAACCTGACATCATGATGTTCTCTGGCCAAGTGTCCTTTCAGCACACTTGGGTAATTTCAAACCTATCGATTCCAGCTCCCCTGACACAGTGGGCTGCCATGTCTGATGAGCATGCGTTTAGCAGTCCAAGGTTATTTAAAGGGATGTGCCAACTTTGGCCTTTTCCCCCCATACCAATAAATTGTACCTGTTTTGGTGGGCTCCTGGGAGCCTGCACGCGGAGAGAAAGAATGGTGTTCATTCAATAGCCAACACACTGTCTTCTGTTTGTGTGTCATTGTACAGTATGTTCGGACAGCTTGTACTGATGTGAACTGTCTGCTGCAGTGCCAATGAGGCTATCTTTAACATATTTGACCCTAACAAGATAAGCAGTTATATGCCTAACCCCAACAAAGACACCAATCAGATGTTCAGATCCTTTGTATCTAGCAGCTACCTTTTTCCTTCCCCCTCCCCAGGGGCAGTAATGTCACAGTTCTCCACCATGACAACCAAGGAGAGGAAGATGCAGGCTGAAGCATTCTGCAGGGAGGTCTATGGCCCAGAAGGTACCTGCTTCCCCATCCACTTCCTAGTTTTTTGTAGCCTCTCTGTTTGGTTGTTTCAGCCTCTTGTTACAATCAACTGCTGACCCTCAATACCATGGCACATACTCTATATCACAGCACTCACTTACAGGCCTACAGATACGCACCCAGGTGACCTCAGATGTCGTCATTATGGAGGCTTGCAGACAAAGCCATACAGGTCTATCGGCTCACCAAGCCACCAGTTGCCAGCCAGCACGAACCGTTCTATAAATAAACAAATGACAAGTTTTATTGGCCAAAGTAACTAATCCCGTTGTCGTCGTCCTTTGAACAAGCTATTCCGGGGCGAGGACAACTGCGCTCTTTAGGGATGGGGAGGGTCTGAAGGATACTGACAGCTGAAAGATATTTTGGCAAATCCCTTTTAGATGTAGACCTATGACATCTCCATGATCAGCATGCATTAGCTAGCTTGCGGCGCTAACCACAAAAATGGTGCTGGATATAAGACGACAAGCAAAGATTATTCATCATTTATCATGCTGGCATTAATACCAAGTCAGCAATCCATGTACTCAAGTGGTTTTTCGCAGTGATGGATTATCTGTTAAAATGTAATTAGCTGCCTATGGGTATTCATAGGTGTGAGTTTGGATTAAAAGTTAATCTAGTCAGAATTGTAAATATGCTGCTGTGAGAAATATATCTACACACGTATGAAGGAAAATACTGTAAATAGAAACATTTACACAATAGACATACTATTATTTCTGTTTTTGCTCTGTTTCTTTTATAATGTACACACAATATAGTATGAGAAATATGCATGTCATGCCTTTAGTCTTGTGTGTGTGTGTTTAGATGCAGAAATAGACCTTGGGAAGAAGGTGAGCGTACCAAAGGACATCATGTTAGAAGAATTGTCTTTTGCCTCCAACCGGGGGTCCCGCCTCTTCAAAATGCGCCAGAGACGCTCAGAAAAATATACTTTTGAGAGCATCCAAAATGAAGCGAACAGCCAAATTAATGTAAGCTAAAAGAGAAAGCCTTGCTATACACAAATGCTTGGCAGTGGACATGACATGCAGGCACAGACAGTGCTATCAATTTACTTTTGTTTAAATAGATTAAAGGTACCCTCCTCAATTGTATAACCGGGCTGCCAGAACCACAACATTTATGCCTCAACTCATTGTTTATATGTTATAACACAGCTGTTCACGAAAGTGTGGGCAGAGGTGGAAAAGGAAGGAAGAAGGCTAAATTCTTATAGTGTGGCAGGGGGAGGAGCTTTCAAGTGAAGGAGGGGTTATGCACTGTTTCATACTAAAACAACAGCATTTTACAACACTGGCTTCAACCACAAAGGAAATTCACAACTTGATGAGAGTGCCTTTAAATATCACATTTGATTTGTTTTTGGTGCATTTCAAGGTTTTGCATGCCTTAACCTCTACAATTGTTACACACTTTTCCCTTTTACTTTGTGTGAAAAAATAAAACTTATGGAAAAAAGATGTAGAAGTACTTTAAGTGTTATTTGATTGGTGCACAATAGGTAATAAGAGGCTTTATTAATGTGCCTTTGTGTTTGTTTGGGCAGTGTGCCAAGTCATAATTTTTCTCTTTCCAGAAGTGCTTATCTCAGCCTGGCCCTGCCCACACTTAATAATTTATATGGCGCTAAAGGAAATATTTTCTTTCAAGTTGTTAACAGTTCCTAAGGAAGTGCTGGAGTAAATCATGACAAATATCTTCTGCGGGAGGAAATCTGTTTTCTAGGGCTGCAGCACATTACATTCCAGTCTAGAAAACAATGGAGGAAATATTTAGATATGTCTGCTTCTTGTTTCATGAAAACATGTTAGGATATTTTGTGACTTGACTTAGAATGATTGTAAAAACGTGATAGGTTGACATTACATGCAAAAAATTATAAGCATTACTACCACAGGATTTCCCTTTTATCTAATACACCACTGACTTCCCTTGTAGAATGGAATGGTTCCTGCGAACGGCCTCAGTGAGCACTGCCAGTGTGGCGAAAACAGCCTAGGCATGGATCAGCCTCCTAAAACACCACCGAACACACCAGATACAAGATCCATACCCAACCCTGACAACATCGCCCCCGGTAGGTGACAAAATACAGTACAACACTTCTACCGTGGCTGAAAGGTGAAAATGCAGCTTATACTGGCCCCAACTGACCTCAGTTGAACAGCGTAACTTTAGCTAAACACCATAATCTTGTGGAGATAAAGAAACACAATTTATCAGTGAGTTAGCAGCAATGGTTGAGTGTGATGTGAGGTAAAGTGTAGATCCCCTGTGACCCTGTGTGTGTTTGTGTGACAGTCTACAAGGCTACCTGGTGTTCTGGTCTCTGAGCTGGACTTCAGCCTCACCACTTTGATTATGTGGGAAAACACGTTATCTTTTGGTGATAATTCACTTCCTCCGGCAGACAGTTTTTAGTTTTTGGTTCGTTTTGTGTGTCTCTGTATTTTGCTAACTTCGCCCCCCTCCCATTTCCTCATCCATCTCGGCATTCCCTCTTATTATTATCCACCTCCTCCAATCTGCTACATACTGTAGATTGCTACTTTATAATTGCCCGGCTGAGCGCACAGGAAGTTGACATGGGTTTCCTGTTTGCCTTGCGCTGCCACCATTAAACCTCCAGGATACGCTCAATTGGAGGATGAGCACATGGACGCAGAATGCAGCGTTATTTCTGGACCTTACAACCAGGCCCTGCCCCTCCTCTGAGGACGTAGTAATTCCAGCTGCAGCAGAAATCAGTTCGCAAAGTATTGGATATCACCAGGGTTATAGCTCTTTATATAGCTCAGACATGCTTACAAGTGCTCGCACCATTAAACTGTGTATTACATGTAGCTAATTTGCCAAGCTAGGATCTTGTACACTGTCAGCGACAATATATACTGAACCCCTTAACTGTTCAAATTGGTGGAAAAGGAGAATTGGTGTTGCTATGTGGCATGCTTATCTTTATCTCATCTTTATGTACAGTGTAAGTTACAATATACAATAAAAAGGAGAATTGGTATTGCTATATAGAATTCTGGCAGGAATTCAGCAGATTCACAGTAATTCTGTGTGCGAGTACAGAACTATGCAGTGCAAATCCCATGCCTCTGACGTTAACATAGTTTAGATTTTGAACGCTGCATTTTACAAGAAGAAAAAGCCTCTAGCCTTCTGAGTTTATAGATTTTTTTAGGTCATCCTTTCATCAGCTAGCCTTGGACCGGGCTAGGAATGCCCTGTTGTTGGACAGTCAATCCCCCCCCCCCACACACACACACACCTAAAAAAACATCTAGTCATCCAAAATGCACAACCACAAGAAACCGTGCATTCCCTGAAAAAAAGAAAAATAGTCTTTTACAAAATATTTTGTAACAGATTCCCACAAAACTGTAAACATGGCCAGGTTCTCTGTTGGGTCTCTCTTGCTTCCTCGTCGAAGCCAAAACATAAATTCAGGAAGGGGGATTGTTCATTGTGAGGACGTGACACAACGCCCGGCATTATGTAATGCCTCGGCTTGCTAGACCCCCTGAGTGAAGCAGTCGTTTTGAAGGATACGCTTTTGGATGGGTCCAGTCAACACACACACACACACACACACACACACACACACACACACACACACACACACACACACACACACACACACACACACACTCACTCACAGAACAGGCATACTGTAAAGGAGGCTGCTATTTGTTTGCTTCTGTTACCCATAGAAAGAAAATAAAGATACGTTCTCTGAGTTTCAAACCAAAACAACATTTTTGTAATGCAGCGTTTTAACCACAAGGCTAATTCCAGACTCAAATAGAGCACTGTCCCTTTAATTGGAATGTGCTTTTCAATACACATGACTGTAACCAGGGTAGCTGAAGTAAATGACTGGAGATTAATGTCCTTCATTACCACATCCAGAAGTAAAATCCAAATCTTTAGTCATTGCGTGTTTAACTGTTTTTTGCAGGGTATGGAGGGCCGTTGAAGGACATCCCTCCGGAGAAGTTCAACAGTACGGCCGTACCAAAGTCCTACCACTCCCCATGGGACCAGGCTATCTTCAATGACCCTGACTTAAAAGAAACACTTCTCATGTGCATGCCACATCCTGAGCCCCAAACAACCCTACCAGAGTACAAGAGCTTCAATAGGTAAGTCATGCCCAAAGTGAATGCAATAATGTTAAAGAGGGACTAGGTTTATATACACACTATTATTCAGATAATATCAATATTACGAAACAGTCCGTTTAAAATACAATAACTATTTACTATTCAGTAGTTTTCACAAATTACTAACATATTAACATATTTCTAAAAATGCATACACTCAAGTGTATACACATTCTTGATTAAATCTATTATGCATACAGGATTTTTTCCCATAAACTGCTGAGTGAGCATAACAAGTCCTTCAGCTGAAACACAGCGTATCGTAAACATGCCCATCACAGACCATAGCTGTTGGAATATATATCTAGGTCAAAGTCTAAGCTTCAAGTTAATTTAATAAAGCTGTTAAAGTGCCACCTCAGTACCTTTCATTAGCATGTGACAGCTACCGCTAACGTTGTCAATGCGGCACTTCCAGGGTGGCAACGCCGTTCGGTGGCTTCGCCGGTGCCCCGAGACCGGTCCCCATTAAAGCCCCCGAATTGGACCCCCTCCCCGATTACCCCGAGCTTCAAGGGGACACTTCGACGAGGCGCCCCACCTTCAACAGAACCGCTCTGGGGTGGGTGTCTACAGGAACCTCCGTCATCCCAACGATTTCTCTGGAACCCATGGCCATCCCTGAGTCAGATGACCTTTGAACCCTCCCCCCCTCGAGGAAATTGCACAGAGATTCTGTCTGCCATGGTTGCTAAACTGGATGTTGTGGCAGGATGGGTGATGTTGAGCTGAGAGTAGGGAGTTGTGAGAGAAAGTGTCTCCTCGTGCTCTACTGCTACCAGTTACCAATGCTGGTAATGTTGTCACTGCACTAAGAAGTACAATTGTGTGGGTGTGCTGTGTACCTATTTGGCTCCCGACTAGAATATGCAGTATTCAATATATATTGATTTTTTTTATAGCATTTTACCTTTAGTTATGAAAACTTCTTTGGGTATGCCATTCGCCACACACGCCAAAATAAAATGACATAGAAATGTACTATTAATTTCACAGTCACATATTCTGGAGTGTTTGTATTTGGAATTTAATCACATTTGAATTGATTTCCTGTTGTTATCACAAATAAAGCTGCTTTATATAAACTCCTCTTCTTAGTGGATATCGACCCATATGTGTCTAGAATAGTCCCTCAAAAAGCTGAATAACCTCTAGGTAAGAGTCTTGGGTTAATCTTCAATGAAGGTTCACTTGACTAAATTATGTTTACCTGGCTGACTACAGCACCTGTGTGCCTAGTAGCATGCAAGCCCATCCCTTGTCACGTCTTATGAGAGGTCGAAGATCCATGTGGGCCACCGCGACATACTTCAAGGTTACGCTGTCGAGCCCTGACAAATCAAATCTGCTTCAGTGATGTGAGTGGGGTTGACTGATGTGTCTGTCACCTCCCTGCTACGGCTGGGTCACCGGCACAACACCGTGGGATTGATGGGGGGAGCTGGTGGATGAGTTCTGCCCACACACCTGTTCTGTCTCTTTAGTCACCCTCACACTACTTGATGTTTATCATTGTGCTAATTCACTTTTAGGCTAACAGTAAGTGACTGATTGAAATGGCTTGTATGTTGTTCTGGGCCTACGCAGGAAATGAAAGAGCAGATGTACGTGGACGTAACTTTTATTTACCAATATTTGTGAAGTTTATAACCTCTAAACTTGTGTAACATTACACAATGCAAACTGATGGCTGGTCAGACAAACAGGTCTACTGTAGGTTCGCCTGTCAAATATTTTAACAAGTGGTATGGTGGGCACTGTGGCCTTGTTCTGCATTACCTTCCTTTGCCATTTTACCTAAATTTACTGTGGTTGGGTTTACCAGGTCAGCTGGTGTTGGATTAATACAAAAGTGTTATTGTGATTTTTTACAAGTGAATGGTTAGTCAGACTTTGTTTATAGAATATTAAATCATTAGCTTTCACATAAAAATGTTTTACATGGTTTTGAGAGCAGAAGGCCATTACTTCTTCACATTGAATCATGATTAAAACATTAAAGCATCATGTGACAACATTTTTAGGTCAAAATATTATATTTCTCTTAGTATGGTAATCGGCCATCCCAAGCCCAAGTAAAACCAAAAGTGAAACCATTGACAAAGCTATGCTTTAAGTGATTTCTGCAAATATTTTTAGATTGCTGAAATTCAAAAGAATATGAAAAGAAGAGAATATGATGGTATGAAACTGAAGTTGCCTTTTTTATATTTTATGACCAAACAGTGGCAACAATATGCCAAGCTATGCTATGTAGCTTTAAGGCATGGGTGTTGTTGTGGCTTTCCCGGTGTGCTGTAAGGTCAGCCTTTGCTTGAGAAAGAGATGTATTTGTTTGCCCCCAAAATTAAACAGGAAATGCTAGTCAGCTAAGCCTAGCTTTGGTATTCCTGGCCTCTGTCTTTGGAATGCACTGGTCCCGGAGCCCCTCCTTCTGCAGTCTTATTGAACTCCTCTTTCCATCAGTCTCTTGAGGAGAACAGTGTGTACAGAACCCAGCATCCGACAGTGCTAGCACTGCCAAGAATAGCAGTTAATACTGTTTATCAAGGGTGGGTATGAACTCCCTTTGAACTTGAATGTAGCCATTATCAAAACGCAGCATAATACGATAATTTTATTAGCAGACCAGAGGGGCAGGGGAGCCCGGCATTATGGGGGATTCAGTCATGTGTGTTTAATGTCCACCTGCCTCTCCTTAAGTATGTTCAGCTAAAATAAAATACCCGTGACTATCCACAGCGATAGTGTTAAGTTGAATAAAAGTATGACAATTCAGACATTACCAGACAAAAAGTAAGGTAACTTCTACGTTTGGTTAGGAATATTTTCTTTACAGTGCAGTATAGGCACTAGACACTACAGTATGGGCCTCATGGAGATTTCAGATGTAGTGGAGCCTCTTATCACCACCCTGAATGGGAAACTAGCCCTGGGGCTAATCAAACATGTACAAAAATGGCTCTCCAGACATTGACTGTAGCAACCCTGGCAAAATGCGTAAACAAAATGCGTACACATATATGGCTTAGTTTGATAGACTGTTCAGCTAACATTGCTGCTGTTGCTTTCAGTGCCATGTTAACGAGCTTAGGTACGCCTGGGCTTCCATCTGCGGACACAGCAGCAAAACAGCCACCGTATGCTGCTGACACAGACAATCGCTAAAAGGTTGAGGCACACGACCGGCCAATATCCCCTAAGGATTCCCTTTAGCAAGTTGAATAAATATAAATAAAGGACTTTGGTAGGGGAAAAAGTGCAAGGATTCTGTGGTATAGCTAGAGGGGGATGTTATGAAAGCTACAGTAAGTGCACAAATAGTCAATGTGCTGGTATTCGCTTCACCTAAAGGTATTGCATTACATACAGAGAGCATGCAGAGGGAGGGGTAGACAATGGAATGAGACTAGCAGTGCGGTAGGGAGGGGAGTAGAGAGGAGTGCTCATCACTCAGCACTCAGGTGTGGGAGGGGCATGTACTGTCAGTTTCAAACCAAAACAACAGCATTAGTAACGTTGAATTCAACTGTACACAAAGTGTACCTTTCTGTGTATACATTTCCATGGAAACATCTTGAAGATAATATAATATAATAATAGCTTTAAAAAAAAACTAGTGCTAATATACCATCTATTAGTTTTGTCTGTGTATGTCTCATATTCACACCAGGTTGGTCTAAAGCACAGCAAGGGGCCATTCTCACAAGGAAGTGCAAAGCCTGCTTGGGTGCCTCTAAACGTGGGCAAATATAAAGCCAGCCAGTGTTGTGTCGGGTGGTATACGTTTACAGATGAGGTGTGGTAAAAGGTGATAGGGCACATGTTCTACCGGTGACATATAGTTTGGGGAATGACACCATAGGGTGAATGCTTCACACTGAGAAAACCTTTGGGCTGTGTGTGGGGGGGGCTGTATGCATTTCATGTGAGCGAGGGTGCTTGTGTGTGTGTGTGCTTATGTGGACAGAAAGACATTTTACAGGGTGGTATGGGTTAATGGCATTAAAAGATATTCAGGAGAAGTTTGACTCTTTTACAAATGAGCACTTTAAGTAACTGAAGTTGTTGAATAATGTACTAGGGGAGCTATAACAATGAGCTTTCGTAGACAACTGAACAGTCAAGATCGTGTTCCTGTTTTGATGCTATTGCCCTCGAGACTAATTAAAGCTGTGTACTCACACAGTAATCCAGCCGGTGACCTTTACTCAGGGGGCTCAAATACAGTACTGTATGTACTCAGATGCTGACTGGTCTATCCATGTACTGTACAGTGTATTATACAGTAGATTCAGTCCTGTCACTGGACGACACAATTAGCATATTTTAACCTCAAATTTAAAGACGGGTGAGCAATAGTTAAAAATAAATTTGATAGGTTACAAAATTCAGACATGCATTTCTGTAACAGGGCAATAATTAAGCTTAGTGGGGATTCCCACAGTACTTAAACAGTATTTGAAGGGAATAGAGAATGTAGCTTACCTATTTGATGAACGAGGTTCTTATCGTCCTTAACAAACAGCAAAGCCATGGTTGACCCGGGCACCTCCGCTACCATGGATACGGCAAGCACAGCAACAAAATATATCATGTCCGCTGTTTGGCTGAAGTTCAACATTCATATAAAATACAGTATGTGCTTATGCTACCCCCTTTTCTCCCTTTATGCAACAAGGATCTATACATTCCTGTTCAAGTGGAAGACTGGAAGAAAATTAAATATGACTGAGTTATGGCAATGCATTCTTCACAGTAATAGTTTAATTTCTCGTGGTTGACCTGAATCGCTTGCCTGTAGCCTCGATGTATTATGACTTACAGTAAGGCTGTAATATCATGCTGACTAAGCAATACTTAGTCATTAAGATGATAGATCAAGATGACTTAATTCCATATCCTAAAAATAGAAAACAAAAAATCACTCACAGGCCAACAAAGTTTTTGGATTAAAGGGCAATAATGTCCTCAAATAAAATGCAACGATCATTTCACAGAAACCCGCGAAGTGGTCTTCATTATGTGGTTTTAATCCATGTTCAAATACAGCAGGAGTCGTTTCAGAGGTGTTGTTTCGAGCACATCTAATCCCTTACGTAACTACATTCACCTGTGTGTGTAGTCCCTCATTAGTAGTAATTCAATAGCAATGCTAAAAGTGGTGTTTGTGGAAAACGTTCCGTTATTTAACATTCCCTTTTGTTAAGGCGTTTCGCTAAGAACATTTCTGCAGGTGTCCATCACGAACTACGCAAGAATTTGTTTTGTACTGTATGAAAGACTAAAAAAGGAGTTAAAAGGGTTAGAACAGCAATGGTCGTACGCTCAACTAAAACAACAATACATTCTGTATTCTATAGGCCTATATACTGTATGCGTATTTCAGTTCCCCATGATACTGTACTATATGCATGCATTGTGTGAATTTTGTAGCTAGGACAATTTATTATGCGTGTGCCTATGTCCTGTCAGAAAAGCATTCAATAAGAAAAGATATCGCTTTGTGATTCGAATATTGTCTTCATTTACATGCAATAAACATGCAGTTCCAACAATTGTAATCATTAACTTGCATTACTTGGACCGCTGTGAATGCACTGGTTCATACTTTTGTTCGGAAATCCAATATTTATGGACTCTTTTCCAGTTGGCGTTACCAATAATAGAGTACCTATAGATTGCAAAACCAGACGCAGATGCTAAAAATATCCCATGGTGTCCATGAAATTTCACACAGCATTTGGGGTGAATGCCCTCTGGCCTCCTAGTGAACAAATTGGGATCATTAACAAATCAATTCATCAATCAAATACAAGAGCGTAATTGTGTCAGACAATGAATTGTGTGCCAGCCTCTATCTACATGTTCACTTACTTATACCTGTCTCGGGTATAAGCAAGAGACAACAGGCAATATATTTAAGTATATGAAACACTGAAAAGAATTGATGCGTCTTGTTGAATTGAACTTGAACAAAGTTTACACGTGGGCAGGGAGATAACTCTGCTTTGCCATCTGAGCTGTGGTTAGTGAGTCTCTCTAGTGAGGCTGTTTATTAAGTATTTTTCAAGATGAGAGGCCAGGCCAATGACACCAACCCTTTACTGTGTGCAATGTCTTCTTGCAGAGCTGGCAAACTCACACTGATTAATTTTAAATTAAAATGCCCTTCACCACGGAATTATTTCTGTAGCAGATGTTTGCAGTTAATATTATTATCAAGAACAATTGTATCTCATATTACAGAAAAGTATGATATATCCCATTTAGGGAATCTAATTGAAATGTACTGAACAGCGAGTATATTATTATCAAGAACAATTGTATCTCATATTACAGAAAAGTATGATATATCCCATTTAGGGAATCCAATTGTAATGTACTAAACAGCGAGACATCTGAGGCATTCAACAATACGTGTCAAGAGATTATGGGAAACCACTGAGGTACTCTTCCGCTGAAGTCCTTCACACTGCGTGCGAATGACGCATACCGACTTATAAATACACTCTCTGCAATGCTACTAAAATGTTTGGACATTTGGCAGTGCTGCAGAGGAAGGCTGAAATTGCACAAACGAGTAGCCATTGGTTAATGCAGGGGTACCCGCACAAGAAAGTTTGGATTTTTTAAAGTTTTTAAAAAGACTACGTGTGTTTGAGCAGCCTGATCCATAATGTAGGCTATAGCAAACTATTCAGATGAACCACTTCAAAGTAAAAAAGCTTTTGCCCAAGGTCAGGATATCCCACATGGATTTATATTATACAGTAAATCCTATGTGTGCTTATTCAGACCTGCGGAGCACATATAGAGGATATCATTTTTACTGGAGTTACAATAAGGTATTTGTAATTCCCAGAATCGGATATGTATTTTGCTGTAGCTCTCAAAAAGAAATCAAATGATGACAACAAATTACATTTGTTTTTTTTTTGTCTTTACTTAAAACAATTAACCTTTTTTCCAATGAGTACATCTTTTCAGTCCCTCTAAAAATACAATAATCAAAGTTTGAAAAAAAGAAGAAAAATGAACCCCCCCCCCAGACCTGTTCTACATTTTATAAGGAAGCATTATACTTCCCCTGAGGAAATGTGTACGGGCAGAAAGGCAATTGTCTTGTCGATGGGCCCTTTCAAGTACTTCCTGGGAAAAGTCTGAACTGCTCTGATACACCGTGACCCCTCTTGCAGCGTACTCCCCTTCACTACCTCTGATTTCCTCCGACACACTCAGTGATTATACAGGTTTTCTTTGAAACCCCTGTGTTTCTATTCCAATACAAAGCTTGTTGGACCCTTGGCCCGGGCTGCGAGCGATGACCACATGCTGGATTACACACGTGATTGCGGGCTTATTTTAAGGAGAATCTGACAGCTTTAAAGTGCTTGGTTCAATAGGAGGTCGGCAAAAGGCGACACTGATTGGCAATAAAGTGGGAGTGCAGGGTACTTTGTCCTTTTCTGGACATTGACACACTTTTGAGGAAGCAGATGGCTGAAAGGCTCCGCTTAGTTTTGCAAATCAGCAGGAGTGCTTATTAAAAATAGTGTACAAGTTCATTTTCCATATGGCACAAATGGAAGTCACAATATTACAGGCACTCAGCAAAATTGATGGCGTAATGTCTGAGCACAACATTTGCCTCGCAACTCATATTCTTCTTGTGTGTAAGGTGGCCTTGATAAATCAAATACGAGAATCAAATGTTTGGAGGTTCATCTGTAATTGTGTTCATCTGTAACTGTTTTAAACAATCAACATTGGAATAGGACATATAATTACTTAACATTTAACAGGATTTTATTGATCTCCAATGATAAATAATAATTGAATAAATAAAGCACACTTTAGTGATTTATGGAATAAAATAAAGTAATAAAAACTTGTAAAGCCTTTAGGAAAATATTCATAGTCAACGATGCTCAGCTGATAAAAACTTGACTGGGGGGCTTTAATTGAGTCTTGCTTTCTTTATGTAACAGGATCAGGCAGATGGTGTTTGGATAACAAGAGTCTTACATCACATTCGATTCCTCTGCTCGCTTCTTAATAACCATTAAGCAGTGGTATAATTGTCACCATATTTCTGATATATTACACGCCTGTGTTAAAAACATGAAAGCGTGCGTAAGTATGTCAGTTTACATGTTGTAACACTGCATGTTTTGCCGCTGGACAAGCCGACTACAAACTCCTTTATTGAGGCACTACTGTTTTGCAATTGCCTGTGTGCGCGTAGTATGGCAGTGTGCTACAGTAGCGTGGCTACAGGGACTGCAGTAAATACAGTGGTGAAGAGGCGGGGTTTGACCTCGTAGCTCTGAAAACATCACTAATCCAGTATTTCAGGTGCCGAAGTCAACCATTGCGCAACGCGCACTACCGCCGCGTATCAGCAACTGCAGCAGAGTTGCACGTTTTTAAAAAAGGGAATACACTGTGAAGTGAATGCGCCGCTGTTGTTCCAGACTGGAATTTCAACGGAAGATGGATTCATATTGGAAAAGGAGAGTTGTAGTTAAGTAGTAACAGCGTAGGCTACAGGCAGCACTTTTCCTTGCTTCTCCCCTGGAGAATTTGAACCGCGCCGTGCGTCTGGTAATACGGCGGACCAGCTCCTCCACCGAAACTCTGTTGAGTCTAAACAAAACATCGCAACGAGGCTTCTACTTCATTTGGGGATATATCACATTAGCTTACGCTTTAACAATTTCGAGGTGAGTTGATCCTACGTAAATGTCACATAGGCAGTTATACAAACTTTGTGTCATGTTTTATGCGCCAGGCGGAAGTGGAGCCTACCTGAAACTCAGGTAGGTACGGAAGTAAGTAATACAGCAGGTAAGCCCTTTATTATATCCTCGATCATATAGTTTAGCACACTTGTCATCAAAAGCAGGACAAGAAAGATAGAAGCGTTTACAGTAATCGTGCTGCCTCTGTTTTATTTCACCTTGTGTTAAGCTGAATTCGACCGCAACTTCTGTTCGTTATACCTCAACATATCAACAGTAGCATGACTGTCTAGGCATTATGAAATATTGAAGGTGTGTAACAAAGGAAGCTTAGTTATAGGCTACATTGTAAACAGTGTTTTGTTGTGATCGACTGGGAGTCTATTAGAATTGATATTGATTATACTGTACTGTTATTAGTATTATACTTTTTAATTTTGCTGATGTACTGTAGTGAGAGAAGACATTGGACTGGTCATGTTAAGAAAGCAAAATTATAGCCTACATTTCTGAATTTACTCTCCATCACGCTATAACTTCATTAACTTTAATTAATTCATTTTTGTCAATTACTTTATGAAACTCATTAACAAAACGTTTGAATAATCAACATGTCAGTCATCACTAAATGGTTAAATGGTAGATCATAGTCTGCGCATTGTAGATCGCTTTTGTACATTCAGTTAATTTGTACATCATGACACACCTCACACTATTTTTGACAAAATAATGAGATCATCTGTACTTAAGACGCCATTTTTGCACATCCTCCTGAATGACTCAACTGCCTTTTGTGAAGTCAAGGAATTTACTTTTGTGATAAAAAGATGTGCCTGCAAGCTGAGGAACCAGTTATGACAGCAAGAGTTTTGTTACCTCTGTCTGCAGACACTGGTGAGTCTAACAGGGTTATAATTTTAAACTGGAAATTTATAAAAACAACCAAGTGTACTTGGTTACTAACTAATTATGTTCATTTACATTTATCATTTGAAGTCAAATAATCTCATTTGTATATTTTATAGAGACTAAGCCCCACATCCCCCTGCCGAGATTTATTGGCGAGCTTCGAGCTGCTTAGACACTTAGGAAGCACTCTGAGGGGAAAAAAAATGGGAGAGCGGATGTTATATTTCAATCAAATTCTCTTCAGTGTGTTGGTCCAGGAACATGTGCTTTTGTTCGTCATTTTCCTGTCGTGGACAGAGCCGGGAATGTTGGGTGACTCAGCGCGGGTGACCTGGAAAGTTTTACAGGGTTTAAAAGCGGTGACCGTGCGCTGCAGAATGGCAAGTCTTTAGCAGGAAGTCCACACAGGAAGCGGCCACCGCATTGTTGCCCAGAGGCCCTGAGCAATGTCTGTAGGGAATATTACACGTTTCACTGTTGTTTCAGGGCCTTAACTCCGAGGTCCAGTTTCATCGCCACCTGGGTCATTAGAGGGAACTTGTGGATATTGTGACACGTCTTGCGTTTATGCCAAACCCTATGGCCTATTTCTCATGCCAAATGTTGTGTATTGTAGTGGTGTTTCCTACACGCGTCTAGCACTGACTTTACAAACGTCCTCGGTCAAAACACCAAAGTGGAATTGACCGCAATGCGTCTCGCAAGGATGCTATTATTCCCTATAAAATGAAAATGTATAGTAACCACAACTTTACCGTAACCAATTACCTTTTTTGATATTTATTCTGGGGGGAACCTTTTCCAAAATGTCTTACAGCGGTAGCATAACAATCCAGTTAATTACTGACTGATCTTTATGGACCACGAAATGTGACGGAAATGGTTACTCAGAGATTTGATTTCACTCAGCAAAGCTCATATAGCTTAAAACATTTTGTTTCTTTGCTACTCAAGCAAGCACTATAATTTGCCACGTACTTTTGTAGTTCAAATGAAAAATATTAGACAAACTAAAAGCAGGTTTGACATCTATGTAGATGAATTTGATCCATAGCAGTGGAGTAGAGTTGAGTTTTCGCTGCTTTACCCTTTAGAAAGCAGGAAAAAAGTATAAAGGAGGAGGGAGTGTTTCTGCCACCCGCGGTATGGAGACTTTGCCATTGAATGTTTTCCACTGTAAGGAAAAGCCATCCATCAGCATCGAGGCACTGTTGGGAATAACAGGAAGGGACACTCGCAGCTGTCATGCAGGTGTGTAATGTGCCAGATAGATGGGATGATGTATTGATCTGCATTAAGAAAAGTCACACTGCACCGCAGTACAGCTCCTGGAACCTCTTAGAAATTCCTGAGAGGTCGAAAGTTGGGCAGCGGGTCGGTTTTGCAGTTTGTCAGGAAAGTTTTCATCAGACATTTATTTAAAGGCCTTTAAAGGGCCCATGAGCAAGGATATACAAATGTATAGACACTCACCAAGAAATGTAACTGTTTCAGTGTAATGACTTAATGTTATAAATTGAAAAAGAAGCATTTCTACAAAGTTTGTGAATTTGATAGTAATCCTATTTTATCCTGTGTTTATTTATGCTACAGACATGGGTGTTAATGTAGTTCAGTTCTCCGCAGATCCATCCATTGGCTGTTGGCATGACCATATAAGAGAATTAAACCATTGTTAATGAGGCTATCCATCAACGGACCACTAATGGATAAATTTTAGCACCAGTTCTACTCGACTGCATCAGCCTGTCAAAGCTGCTGATGCACAACTGGGACGGAGGTGCTAGCCTTAGCATTTACCCTGTGACAAGGGAGGAATGAGTCCATCCGGGGCTGCTTTCGTACAGACAGTAGAAACATCTCAGTTTACAAATGGGTACTCGAGGAATCCTTCAGTGTTTCTGGGAACTGAACTGACTGCTTTGTGCTCCTTGTTGGCCTGCATTCAGATCATTTGAACGTCTTTGGCACCCTCCCAAGTAGTGCGAGTCATGTTTTTTTCTTTTGTTTGGTTACTGTTAATATTTCCTCATGTCTGTGTCCCAAAGCCTCAATCATTTTAAGATTTTTAAAAAATATATATTTAGGAATAAAATTATTGAAAGGTTAGAGAGTGTGACAGGTTAAACTCCCCGCACTCAAAACTGTTAAAAGTGCTTTAATGGAGGTCAACAATTTTATTGTGAGTTGGTTTTGTCTTTGACACTGTTTGTAGAAACACAGGGAACATGTATTTTTTTTAATAAGGAACAGGGAAGGCCTTAAAAAAGACTAGTAAAGCCTTTTAAAATAAAAATTAATACATAGTGTATACATTGTCAGGAGAATCTTGTTGACCAAGTTGAACGGTTGACCAACCTCCTATTGAACAATGTGGCTTGAAGATTGTTTGCAGCACGTGAAGCACAAGGGTGTGGACAAATGACTTGGCTTACAGGCCGTGACATAACTTGTTTACAGAATTGCAGCCAATGACCATAATTCTCAACCTAGAACTGCCCCATGACCAGTCTCATTACACAGAAACTTTATTCCTTATCAAAACTCCATCTATACCTGTTTTTGCTACTCACGTTGGGTCTAAACCAGGTGTGACATTTAGTCAGGCCATACTGAATCTCTCATTCCTTTTCCTTGTTGTTGGAATATTTTTTTGCTGTAGCTAAAGGTCAGTTTCATTTTCTAATAAATTCATATGTAAGAAGGAAAAAAATATGTTGTGCTTTTTAAGAAGCAAGAGGTAATCAAGTTTCCCAGAAGAAAATTGTTTAATGTATCTTACTGTAGTTTATTTTCTATAATTTGTTGGGATTTTAATGACATCTGCCTTTCAAGAATAAATCACATTATCTTTTTATATCTTGTCTGCCAGTCAGCGCATACCTATTTAGCTCCTCCTAAGAGATAATTTAAGGTAAGTGAGGTTGTCAGTTTTTCCAGCTGAGGTCTGTAATGAAATAATAAATAATATATATTTTATATTTAGAAAGGTAGAGACAATTTTACTTTGACTAGTGCCAGAGATATCTCCAAAACACAGATAAGTTCTCTATGTCATTGTATTGAATGCTTATCAATGTTGACAAATATATACACTTCTTAGAACATGGTCTCAGAAGAGATGTGAATCGTTTACATCCGAGGTTGGTGCAACCTTGAGATTCCATAAGCTTGTTCATTTGCAGCAATAAATCATATGTACTGTAAACTGAACACGTGATGAGACTGTGATGCGAATCTTTTATTTGGCCTGTGTGGTGTGACGTATTTCTAAATGTGAGTGGGAAAGGAGTGTGCACTTGCTGTCTCGAAGTTAATCTGAGAGACTGCGATTTAGCAACATAGGTTTAAAGCGATTGCCTAGGAATGCTGTTGCTATGGCGGCGAGTGAAGAGAGGACGGGCCCTTTAGTTCAGCAAGTTTAGTTCATTTAGCGAAAGACGAATAGGAAGATATTGTGCCTACACTAGCCTGCTGTAATAAACTATGGCAATGTTTCATGTACTTCATTTCTATAGATGAGTTGACTCACTGATGTTATTGCTTAGGTGTCTGACAGAGATTGCGTCTCCATGCGACACACCAGAAATACCATGATCTTTTGATTTAAAAAAACAAAAATTTTAATGGAACTGATTTTTATATTTCTTTCAGGACATTAAAACAAGGCAGTATATCATAATTTTTTCTGCTCATGCCAAATATACTATACAACTTCCAATATGTTTTGCTTTACTGTAAACAAGTATTTTAACTTGATTTAGGGAGGTGTATTTGGTGTATACATGCAATGACTGTGAGAATTTGTCTTTTGCCTCCAATTGCAATGTGATTATATCCTAATTATTACAACTAAGTTAGAAAATTGTGCAACGCTGTGTGTATGCGTGCATATGGGGAGCCATGGTAACTCTTCTATGTTCCCTCTTTCCCAATAAATACACTATTCCTAATTTTTCACGAGCTATATATTTAGGGTGCAGGGGAAAAATACTGTTTTTGTTTGTTATTGCAAATGAAAGAATCTCCCACCTGGAATTAGACTTGGACATGGCCATTGTTCTGTTTTAGTGGGTTAACATATTTAAATTAACATTTCATTATTATTTTGTCTTGTACAGTCCTGCTGCATTAAAAATGGAATGACAAAGCTCGCCTGGATAAAGCTTTCCAATGGACGGATTTTGGAAAGGCACAATTGATTCCAACTGTCCTCTGTAACATCAGGGCAATGCAACGGAGCCCTGGGGATGCCCCGGGTCCACACACACACACACACACACCCTCCCTCCCTCGGACCTGTTCCTAAGCCATAGTACCATCATGGTCAACCCATGAGTAACCTCACACCAGCAGACAACGACCTGCTTCCTGAACCAACACTGTAGTTTCCCTTCCTTTTTGTGTTCAGTCTCTCATCTCGTGAGACACTTCCATGTAACAGAAGCAACTCCCGCTCAAGCTGCGGCGATGGAGGAGTAGAAGCTAATGTGTAGCAGGACGGCCACTGCAGTTAGCGGAATAACTTAGCCTCAGACTGTTACGGAGGCCGAGGGATCCCACTGCCAACGCCGCCGGACCCCTCTCCCCCACCGTCGGGACTCTTTTACCGGTCGGAAGGCGGAGCGCTAAATCCAATGGCATGGGTCAAGTTTTTCAAGAAGCCGGGGGGCAATCTTGCCAAATCCTACCAACCGGGGAGTATGCTGTCTCTGGCCCCCACCAAAGGCCTGCTGAACGAGCCAGGCCAAAACAGCTGCTTCCTCAACAGCGCTGTGCAGGTGGGTTCATCATATTGTGACAATGGTTGATAAAGTGCCAAGTGCAGGGATTATTGAATTCGGTACAGGGTCATTTGTGGTGTCATGAGTGTCAAACTCGCACACACCTTAAACTAGTATTGAACTTTTGTTCAACTCTGTTTCCTTACCTCGTTACTGCTGACATTCAGCAAAAAATAATTTTCTTTTGTGGACCAGAAAATCACTTTTTTCATGCGCCATTGTCTTCTAGGGACATTTGTGCAGTGTCAAGCGTGTTGTATGCATGCACACGTCCTAATTGGAATTTTTAGAAGCTTTTTCTTCTCCACTGTATTGTTGTTGTTTTGAATTTCCCGTCTGCTTTTGGAGACTATCAGTACTAAATGTATTTTAATTCAGAAAACTGAACGTTGAGGCATATTCATTAATTTACCAGAAACCAGTTAGTGTTCAGTATAAAAATACACAAACTGCTTCTACACAGATTTGTATTAAACTAGAATGCATTTAACATATGTTCCCCATTAAAATATTCCAAAGAAATAGATGGGTGACGACAAACTGGGTTTAAAGTTTATGAATAATTCAGTTAGTATAACAGTAATTGTACTAAGAAAGGCGATGTGGCTGACTAAGATGAATTATTGGAAGATGATGTCTCAGGCACTACATCATTCATGTTTTAGCCTTAAATAGTTGATGAACACTGTTGCTACATATGGATAAATGTGTGATCATCATTTGTCATCCTCTGAGTTGTTCATGATTGTCCAGAATTTGTCAGATTTACTGTAAGGTTGCTATGGTCCAATGGGTCATTGTGACTTGCTTGCTATTGCAGTCAGCCTGCAGTAAGTCAGGGACTGTGACTCAGATGTAACCAGCCGTCAAGCTGGTTCAATATTATCATTACCTTAGGCTTTTTTCTGTGGGATACAAGCTCCTTCACGTGACCTTACAAACTCTATCCCATGATGTCCTATCACTCTGCACAATGCTGCAAAATCATTTTCAAGGATATGGGAGTTTTATTAACATTTAGGAATCCGTGACAATTTGTTAGTTTATTAAAAAAGGTTTTTTTATGATTTATCGTCCCATATTGCAATTTCTAATGCTTGTGCATCGTTCTCCCATTAAAGCTTGCTGAAAAAATTGCTGACACATGTTTTATAATCCCTTGCCCAGGTGTTGTGGCATCTGGACATCTTCCGACGCAGCCTCAGACAGCTTCCTGGACACTTCTGTCTCGGAGACTCATGCATCTTTTGCGCTTTAAAAGTAAGCTGTAAACGGCAACATAGACATAAACATAGACATAAACATACACATAAACATAGATAACACAGACAATGCCCTTGACGTGTCTTGTGGTCGTGTCACAAATGTATGAGAGAAGCGATGTAGATTCTCTTTCACAAACAGAATGGCAGGAATATAATCCCAACCTCTTGTCTTTTCTAGGGCATATTCTCCCAGTTTCAGCAGAGTCGGGAGCGCGCGCTGCCCTCGGACAACCTGCGTCATGCCTTGGCAGAGACCTTTAAGGATGAGCAGCGCTTCCAGCTGGGCTTAATGGACGATGCCGCAGAGTGCTTTGTACGTTCCCGCGGTAACGGTGGGGGTTGGGGGGTTGGGGGTGAAGTGGATTGGAAGGAATGCGTTGTGTTTGTTTGTTAGCCTGCCACACAGTCAGGGTAATTCACTGTAACAAACTGTTTGGCGAGGTCACCAAGACCCCTGTTCCTCCCTTCCCCTCCCATCAGCCTCTGCTGCCAGGCTGCCGCAAAATATCATTGTGGCAGGTTACATAAGAACCGGGGCTGTCTGAACCCTGCTTCTTTGTACCACTGTGTGATACAGCTCTACCTTCCTGTCAGTAGAAGCAAACTTGAAGAAGCCTCAGTCACGGTTATTACAAGGGTCTCTTACGGCTCTGCTCGGCTCCAGTCCAAAATCTGTTTTTACAATGCAATGCTTTTACTGTGGCACTGCCATTGTAACCTATATTACTACATGATTTTATTTTGGCTATCCTGCCGTCCTTTTCTTTTTTTTTAGTTTACAGCCTGCTTAGATCTTGAGGTTGCTGAATGTAACTGCCAAGTGAGTGCAGTGCTCTGCACAACAGCTTTGAGAAGAAGCTTTAAAACACTAAGGATGCCTGATTACTGAGCAGTGGATAAACAGTAGGGATAATGAAGTCTCTCTGAAATCAGAGTTGTTGACAAAACGAGAGACTGGCCCACCCAGTCACACAATAAGCATGCTAAGCTAACTATTGTAATCAGGTTATGAAAACAAACGTGTCGGTTTACACACAACACAATGTCACTTCAAATCAGAGCATTTAAGGCTATATTCCATCTGTTACTGTTTGGCCTCAAGTGGTAGGCAAACTAATACGTGTGGCGTGGAGAGAGTAGGTGCTAGCGGAGAAGTGACACGCTGAGGCAGGTAAGCGGGTGTGGAGTGATTACTCGCTCGTAGTTTTTGATGTCGAATATTCCAAAACACACCTGGCAGCATGGCCACACAACACTTAATACAAAGAAATTACTTGCAGGTGTGCGAGTCAGCTGCACACCACCCCTGTGTGAAATGAGGAGAGGCGGGAAGCTCGACGCAGGCAGGAGCAGGGGCACGCAGCCTACTCAAAATCTCTGTCGTGCTTCTTTAGCTAGCTCTCGTTGCAAATTTCAAATCAATAAAAAAAATAAAATAAGTTGAATTTCTGACGAGAATTGGTCATTGTGAGAGATAAAGTGGCTTAGGATTTGGCATTAAATTCACGAGGATACCATAGCAACAGGAATCTATTGAAACCTATTACACCTGTTGGGTTATAGTACAACTTTAGATATTTAAGTCTAATAATATTCTCTGTCGCTATGCTGTGTTTTGCCCTTTCTTTCAATTTTCCTGGAACTTTAAGGGTCCAAAAGGTAAAGCAAGAGCATGGTCTATATTATTGTAGATTTGAACAGGGATTGCCCACACACACACACACCACAGCAAAGCGGGATGTCCGGCATGCCTTTGTTATCACTGACAGACCCTGTACTCGTCCACAGGAGAACATTCTGGAGAGGATCCACTTGCACATTGTGCCTGAGGAGACAGACGCCTGCACCTCAAAGTCCTGCATCACGCACCAGAAGTTTGCTATGACACTCTATGAGCAGGTGACTAGGGGACCAGCAATGCAGCACCTAGTCCTCATTGTTACATTAACTTAGCTTGATGAATAGTTGTTCCACTGCAACAGCGCTGTTGATTAGAATATATTATGTTAGCTCCTCTTACACAATGTGGACATAGCAATGTGTATATTCAGCCACACACACACACACACACAGACAGACAGTCACATGAATCATTATCTGAGACGGCAGGGATATAATCCATCATGTCTTCAGATCGGGTTTTCCCACAAGAATAGGGTAGGTGTTTCTCGCCAGATTCTTCAGATCAGCAACAGTGCAATATGATACTGTCTATGATTCATAGACGTTATACACATAGGATATTGTCCACCAGCCTGCCCCATAGGCACGATGGCCATTGCGGTCACTGTCCCAAAGGGACCGGGTTGGTTCTGCTATCTCTATATACAAACCGGTAGCACACACTTTAATAGGGAGTACTCCTTGGAATCCTTGCTGTAGTCTGAGGATTTTGCAAAAGCAGCTAATTAAAGGCTAATGCATGTAAGGGGCATTTCCTTGTTTGTGTGGGGAATTAAGGCCAGTGTCATTAAAAACGTTGTTGTTTTGGTTTGAATGTACACTTTTTTTGTGGACAGTTGAGCCAGGGAGAAAATTGGGGATGCTATAACATAATCGACGAGTGTGCCTTTAACTGTACCTTCTCGCTGGATTTATAATCTGTAATAGAATATCTGTAATAGGCTGTAATAGCATCTAAAATTAATGGACTGGCCTCCTCATACAGCAGTCATTAGGCGTACTGTTAAAGTGCCATTAGCAGAGCGATGACTCATGACAGGGTGGGTCACTAGACGGTTGTTGACAGTACATGGACAACAAGCTCAGAGAGGCTTCGTTAATTGAGTGCTGGCTAAGCGGCGACTGGCTCTCCTGAAAGGATTGTTATGTATGTTTTAATTTTTCGTGTTTGTCTTGCTCACGTCTCTTGCTTCTGCAGTCTGTGTGCCGTAGCTGCGGGGCGTCCTCCGACCCCCTGCCATTTACGGAGCTGGTGCATTACGTCTCCACCACTGCCCTCTGGTAAGCCCCCTTCCCACCCCTCCATTTGTATCGGTTCCTGTCCTCTCTTGTGGAACATTTGTCTTCATTTGTTCTCCCGGTTCTCGTCCTCCATCTCTGTGGCTGTTTCTATTTTCTTGGACCTCCGCTGGACAGTGTGTCCCTCTAAATCGTGTCCTCCCCTCAGCCAACAGGTGCACCAGCGGCGGGATGAGTCGTTTGGGGAGCTGCTGCAAGCGGCCAGCACCATCGGGGACTTCCGGAACTGTCCGGTAAGGGGCCTGCGGGCAGAAACGCAGAGCTCTGTTAAGAAAGGCCATGCATCGCTATCACTCTCTCACAAAGTGGGATAAACACTGCATAGAGATAAATGGTAACCCAATAACACACTAGAACAGAAGCACCTTTTGCCCTTTTTGGTTATTTTTCAAGCTACTTTCGAAAAAGTGTAGCCTTTTTCAGTGCAGCCTTATTCAGTGTTTGACAGTTGTTGACAGTGTTGACAGGACATAAAGGCATTGATGGACAGTAGTTCAGTATTTTGTCGGGATCACATTGAGATTCTGCTGTCTGCTTCTAATGCGTTCCCCCTGCATCCCTTCTCTCTCCAGAGTAACTGTGGCCAGAGAATAAAGATCCGACGGGTCCTCATGAACTCCCCCGAGATTGTCACCATCGGCTTTGTCTGGGACTCGGACCAGTCCGACCTCATCGAGGACGTGATCCGCTCACTGGGACCTCATCTCAATCTGTCCGGGGTAAGACGCTACTAGCCGGATCAACCTACAGGTCCCTTTCTCCCCGCTATGCCTGAAAAGCGCTTACTGCATCATCTGTTCAGGTTGGGTGCTTGTTGCAAAAGTAGTAATTGTAACACAACATTTGTGAAGTCAGAAATATAAAACTCCCTTTTTCAAAGAAAGGAAATAAGACGAAAAAAATCTCCTGGTTTGGTCGAGCTTCAGAAAGGCATCCGCCATGCGTGGTTTGTGAATACGGCCCTCTATACGGCTGGATAGGACGGTTCCGTTTATTCTAAAGTAGTGGGGGCATATGTGAGGAATAAAGCAGAGGTTTATTCCTCTGTATGTACAGGCCAGAGCATAAGCAGCCAATACCCAGTGCCCAGTTGGCCCGCGCCACTGATCAAAAAGCTGCCGCTGGCCAGGGTCAGCCTGTGATAAACACGCAGGCAGACAGACAGTCTGTCCTACTGAACATGAGGCTTGAATAGGAGCAATGGGCATAAATGTTTGGCTGTGTTGTGAAAATGTGTTTTTCTCTCGTAGTTCAGCTCAAGCACCGCATGTGCTTTAAAATTATGTATTTGCATTTAGTTTTAACTTACTATTCTATTCCTGAACATAGTAATTCTTAGATATTTTTTATTACCATTATATCATTTGAATACTACAAAGGCCATTTGGATTATCTGTGTAAACAATTAATTCGGGTATTAGTTCACATCAGTTCACCGTTCACAGCGAGTAGAAAAATAAATCAATCTCTCCTGGTCAAATCAGGGCATACTCTCCAACGCGAGACACATTACATAAGTTCTCCACAGTAGCAGACAGACCTATTTGAGCCCCATGCCTGTTTCGAAAAGCATTTAACCACAAGGACCAGCCTCACAAAGGCCTGGATTCACTGGGGAGCATTACATGTGACTTTCCTGGGTGTCAAAGGGCTTCGCCCCCCCACCCCACCACACCCGGGTGTGGAATCCATTGTCTTGAGGAGAGGGAGGGAAAAAACCCAGCTATGAAGGAATGGCAGGCAGGAGAAACCACTGGCTATTTGAGAAGGCAGACTCTCATCCAGAAGGACTTAAAGATGGAAACTAAATAAGAATAAGCCAAAATGTGAATGTACAACACATCATAGGTAACCAATTAGAGGATAAAGGTTGCGTGGAGTGTGGAATAAGTTCAGATCACTTACATTTGTTCTGTTAATAACTGTGGTTGACGTCTGACATCTCTATTTTCTGGTCATAAGGCTTGGTTCACTTTTATGTATTCAACTCCCATTACGTTTCCATTAATTCCTCTGAGGTCACAGCAGTCTGTCACTGGTTTTCTGACGCATCATTTGACATTGTTTTCCAAATATGGAAGCAGCACGGTTTGGGACCACATACCTCGTCAATTTAAAAAGAAAATTAAAATGAAGGCAGTTCATTTTCTCAGCCTAGTCTACACACCCATGGAGTAACTTATTACACTAGCTATGAAATTCACTCACTGGCTGGCAGTGTTGATGCCCACAAAGTAATTTATGTGTGTGTGTGTGTGTGTGTGTGTGTGTTTGTACCAACATGCATGCAGCTCTTCTACAGGGTGACGGACGAGCACGCCAAAAAGGTCGAGCTGCTTCTGGTCGGGATGATCTGCTATTCCAGCCGCCACTACTGTGCCTTCACCTTCCACACCAAGTCCTCTAAATGGGTCTTCTTCGACGACGCCACTGTGAAAGAGGTCAGGAAACGCTCACACATTAACGTGAAAAACCCGCGTTGCGCCGTAGTAGCTTTCCGGCACGCGCTGAGAAGCTTTAAAATCGGTTTCACCTTCAATTTGAAAGGTCCAATAAGCACTTTCCCCTGGAAAAAGGTGGTTTTAAGACTTCCCCCTGACACCTGCTATTGAACATGCAGTTACTCATTTTGTAATTACGAAACGATTTCAATCTTCATCTGCCATAGGTATACAAGGCCTTTTTTGGTCTAAAACTTAGCTTAGTTCACTTAAAATAAATGTAATTGTGCGTGCTGTCCATACACCAGCATAAAACACAACAAAACGAGATGCACGTTTTCCCCAAGTATTTATTTATTTATAAATATTTTTTTTTTTTTAGCTTTGCAGTGTTGCTGCTCTAAGCATCATCCACAACCTGCAACGCTATGCAGCAAGCGGGTAAAACGTGCCTGTGTGCGAGTCGATAAAAGGCCGCACTGCTAACCAAGCGACAGCCGAGAGTGGCGGCATTCTTCTCTTATCTCCACCACCACACTCTTTATCGCCCAATAAGAGCCTCATCGATCATCCTTCATCGAGTCAACACAGGACTGAAGAGTCAGCTAACTGCTCTCTCTCTCTCTCTCTCTCTTTTTTCTATCACTGCGGTTCTGTGGCCAATGCACAGTGTGCTAATGGTTTAATGGTTTGTAGCTGTGACTGGAGTTGTGTGGCTGTTCTCTTTGAATTGTTTTGAGGTTGTGACTAAACTGTAGCTGGTTGTTTGTTTAGAGAGAAGGTTTACTTGCTGTGGTGTGTGGGGGGAATCAGAACTAGGTTGTGATCTGCGTTTGGTTGTAGTAATTTTGTACCTTTTTTTTTTTTTTACATAAACCTTTATTTGATATTGGACAATGTTTCCCTTTTATAGATTGGGAAGTGGAAGAAGGAGAAGTGTATAAATTACATGTGTATCACTTACATATCCTGTGAAACCAATTCTTAAACTTTTTTAGTATTATTTGTAATGAAAGTTAATGTTTTTTTAATTAAACTTAATGCTCCTTTATTACTAGTGTGTGTGTGTGTGTAAATGAGAGCCTGCCTTGCCATTATCCTAGCCATTATCCCCGGCACTGTGCTGCAGAGGCTGGCTGGCACAGTGTCAATCCATCAGCAGCTTGTGCTGTGTATGCAGTTCCCTCCTTGGCTGGCTTGGATGGGATACAGTACCCAGCCTCCGCTAAGTCCCTAGTACCCCAGCATCCCAAACTCGGCAGCATTTTCTGCGATTCCCCCTCCCCCAAAGTCCCAAACCCTAAAATCACTACCCTGGTGCTCTCAGATCAGTAAAGAGGGAAAAGGAAAATTCTAGATTTTCTATATGTTCTCATATTTCTGCTTTGTTTCTACTATTGGTGTTTCCAGCATGCATTTAGAAAAATGTAACTGTATACTTTGTAGTATCCTCTACTTAGTACACATTAGCTGCCACACGCCACCATTTTAAGAGAATAATGTTGTTGTTGATTTTTTTTTGGGGGTGGGGGTCTGTCTCTTCTACATTATGGTTTTATTTCCACCGGTCTTTCACTTGTCGCTCCTGCTATCAATCTCTCCCTGTCTTACCTTCTGCCCCCCACCCATTGCCTTCATTTGCTTAATCAAGGAGCACACTAGCATCTGTTAGCCTGAAGCCTGCCTTTGTGGCGCTTTTTTTGGGGGGGGAAACACGTGCCCTGTGCCAGCTTTAGCTAATGCGATTGTGGGATTCTGCCTCGGTGTGTAATATTCGTTCAAGGTCCGCGACCACACAGGCTCTGGCCTGAGCAATAATTACTTCACTTCTAATTTAGGTTGTTTGCAATTTAGAAATGCTCACTAACTGATGTGAGCTTGCGCTCGTGATTCATTTGAGCTGGTTGAAGAAATTGTCAGTATTGGTTCGGAAACTTTAGATTGTTATTTTTTTTCATTATAAAACAAATGAAGCCAGGGCCAATAAAATGCCTACTAAATACAAAAATATCTTAGATCCCACTGTACAACATTTTGATTTATAAAGTCCAAATACGTCCACGCTTTTCTGTGTAAACATAGTGTGTGACAAAACCTACAGTATGCATCAGCATTGACCACCCTGTCCTCTGTGTTCCGTCAGGTTGGCCCTCGGTGGAAAGATGTCGTCACCAAATGCATCAAGGGTCATTTCCAGCCCCTCCTCCTCTTTTACGCCAACCCTGACGGGAGTGCCCTCGTGGTGGATGACGTGTCGCGCCCAAACAGCGGCCAAGGCCAGCACAAGTCCCCCGTCAATGGAGAAGGTAGGGCGTAGTAACCCATCAGACCGCTGCCCTAGAATGTAGGCTGCCGGTACATCGCATGTCAAACATATGTTTATGTAGACTCTACTCCTCCGATAAACAGTGACTCCAGGGCTTTTGAGATGAAAGAGGAAATCACCATCATAATTAGCATCAACGGTGTCATTGTTATCTTGGCTGTGTTGGCGACACAGTCTCATTATGTCGGATAAGATTAAATGATGCTTTAGTGTCCTTACAGTGTGTTCACAACAACCAGCTCCTATGAGGCGCTGTTAAGGCTGCGGTATACTTTAAACAAACAGTCTGCCGCTTTCACTACAATAAAAGTGAGTTGGTAAAATCCAAACAAAGAAGGAACTGCAAAATAAAATATAAACTCTGTTGGCAGCCAGATAAACAGATTAAAAGTGTAAAACTGCTTACATTGACAAATCTTTGTTTGTGTGATACCATAGTGTACTGTATGCAAGAGGATAAAATCAACTGGCCAGCAAATAGTCTGGAACTAATTTTGAATTTGTGCTTGTCATGTTTTAGGCTTGTAGCTGAGCTTTGACTTGTTTATCTCACCCCTTGAGTGAGTCAAGAGTGAAACTGCTTTGTCAACCCAAGCCCACCCCTGGATTGTTTGTCTCACGTGTACCAATTCTAGAAGGCCACACAACATCCATTATTCATACTTTTCCTTTTTAATTCTTGCTTATTAAGGAGATGCTATATTTAACCAATAAAGCAAATGTGTCGTGGATAGTTTTGTGTGATCTTAGCTGGCTATTTCAAAGGCCTTCAGTTTACACTGCGCTAGTGGTTTGTGCAGTGAGTTTAACTTGAAATGCACCCAACCAGCAGTCTCAGTAAAATGGGTGTCTGGTTAAGCCAAGCTTGTAATATTTATTTGTTTATTCATATTGTTTGCGTCAGAACTTCCAAATAGTTTTGTTGTTTGACCCACAAAAAACATCCCCTCTGTGTGGACCAGATTTGTAGATCCTTGTGCTTTGATGTCAGTCTGCAGTGCTATTCTTTTCTGTCAGAAAACATCTGTGGACATTGTTTGGTGGTACTGGTGGTCTCATTCTTCACATTGTGACCTCACACAGTATCCCACCATTTAATTACTATTTGTTACATTTCGTGCCTGAACATGGTCTTTTCCCTCCAGGCCGGATTGGATAAAATCCCAAAATGTTTGTTGCCATCACTGGCAGCGGTTAATTTGTCAACCACTGAACATCTCATGCTGTGTGGATTAAAAAAAAAGCTCTGGATTTGTTTGGTTGGGAATGCTCCTCCTCTAACTTGCCACATTGGCCCTGCACTAGAGCTGCTTCACTGCTGGTCATTGGAGGCAGTGTACTGTGACAAATTAACCAATCCTCCATTACTAGGAACACTGCGTTCGATTCTTATTGACATTTTCAGTTTTGTTCTTCTTTTTTTTTTTTAAGGTTAGGTGTGTTGAATTGCTTTATTATTTATGTAGATTATTTCACATTTGCATTTATCTCGTCCTATATTATAACTTTATATAAATGCTCAAATGTTCAGCTTGAATAACTTTCTATGCTCCATCCTAGGCTCAGAGTCCCCGCTTCCACCCCTGAAGAAGCTGGAGCTGACCAAGGACAACCTGAACTCTTTGTTGGGCCAAGGCACTTTCAAACAGAAGACCCCTTCTGCCTTTAGCCGGGGCAGTGGGCAGACCAGCGGAGGGCGCGGACCAGGTAGGGGGAGTAGGTGGAGGAAGATCTGATTTAACTATCGCAGGGGCGGAGATTAGTGACACCGAATACCAATTCTGATAATTTAATTCTGAAAAATAGAAGAATCGGTGAACCGAACTGCCGAAGAGAGAAAAGTGCTGTGGCTTGGTCAAGAAAAACCTTCTTGTGTTCTTTCCTGAAGGCCTAATCTCTGTCTTATGTAAAGCTAGGATATGCGCTTGTCAGCAGTCACTACGTTTTATGTAGAAGCAAAGTTTCACCAAATATCTATGGACACGAGAAGAGTTCAATCATTAGCTGTGTGTCACAAGATTTACAAGAGATACAAATCAAATTCAGTCAGGGAATTCAGGGTGGGTTTGGGCGGTGGGTAAAACCTAAAACACTGAGACCAGTTAACGCCTTAATAGACTGGACACTATTTAAATTTGAGGTCAGTGTCAGAGCAACACTATGAGACGGGGACAGCATTTCCTATTTTATCTGTCTTAACGCGGCAAAGGTAAGGCAGGGACGACACAGGCATGAACTGTCTGCTGAGCAGCTAAGTTTCCACCCCCGGTGCTTGTCCCTCCTCGCGCAGCACAACACAAGGCTTATAGATCATCGATCTTCTGCAAAAGCCCCCACCTCTCTCTCTCTCTCACACACACACACACACAGCAACTGTTCAGTGCATTAGGGGCAACTTAATGGGGAGGAGACACAAGCAGGAACAGCAGAGGTTGTGAAAAAAAGCCGGGGAGGGCTTGTAAAGGGACTTTTTTGTCTGTTGTGGCTGTTATTCCCGCAGGTTTCCTGCTTGGTCATCGCATTCCACGTTTCCTATAAGCCCCAATAGTGAAGCAATACAGTGTGTGTGCTATAGAAGCACATGCGTTGTCCATGTCCCGCTTTAAGGTTGGTATAAAGAGCTCATTTACATATCGCATCTCTGTTCTGTTCCGTAGTGAAGATTAGCGCCATCGATCCCAAGAACCGCATCAGGGAAATCTCTAAGGAAGTTGCCCAGCGAGCAGGGGAGCTCCGCGGGATGCACCTGCTCCGGAGAGATGCGGAGCGGAGTGGCCCGCGGAGGCCGGAAACGCGCTATAGAGGTTGGTAGTTTTGACCAAAACAAGAAGATAAAGATGGCCTCTGACTCTGAGGCGGCACTGTGTACGCACTACCATACATAAACATACACCAGGCAGTCACATGGCTTTCTGAAACAAAAGGCTCCACTAGCCCTTATGTAACCCTCGATGTTGGAGCAATGTGTCAGAAAGGGGATTAAGTGCTGACGTCTGTTCAAGCCAGCCCTCATCCCTAGTGCTCATAATCGGAGAGATTGGTATACCCCAACCCCACCCCACCCCTCTCCCGCGGCGCCTAAAGAAGCACTGCAACATTCTTGCTACATTCCGCGAATATATTTGTTGTTTAATGCAATCGAAGTAAATGGATCGCATTATTCTTGTTAATGGCAGCGAAAGCAACTTACCTGACCTAATGAGTTGGTGTGGTCATTGGCACATCTGCTTTAATGCCTGCCTTAGTGCTTCCAATTAGGTTTCTGTTAAAGGATTTTACAACATGATTACCAATACGCCACGCGAGCCACAGTTTGCCCTGTTAGCACCGGGCTCACGTCCCATCCTGATTGAATGCGGTAGGCTAAAGGAGGCTAGCGTCATTGCTTGTGATGGATGGCAAGGCTGGGGGTGACACTACAGTTAATGTAATGTAGTATAAATCTACTACAACGTGGTTTGTGCCCAGGCTAGCACTTTGCTAAAAAGCCTACTCCAGAAAAACTTCAAGCACTCAAAAGAAGAATCGTAAAAGTAGTGGTGTGAGCCTAGGATAGCTGTAGGGGAGGGGTAGAGAGCAGTGCGAACCACTTGGCACTCGGCATGGGAGGGGCATGCGCTCTTAAAACTTAAAACAAAAACAACAATGTCTTTGTACCGCAGTTTTCAACCACAAGGGCAATTCCAGACACAAATCAAGGAGTGTACCTTTTAAGAAACTTGGCTGACAGGTCAAATATTGCGTATTGTATTTTAAAATTATCTTACCATATCCTACCATATTGAAATGGGCATGTTGCCCTGTCGTACACCTAAAAACCGCAGAGATGGCAGAACTCACAATATGATACACACTGCATAAGTCCTGGGGCGGTGAAAGTAATGCTTAAATTGATTTAACTCCGACAGACAGTCAGCCCAATCCATCACAATAGCAACTCCATATTTCTAGTGGCAACTTTTCAAGGGCCAGCACTATTGTATGCCATAATTCACTTTCCACACCTGAGACTATAGCCTTTTAAAGTAGATCACAAACCCCTGTCAGTTACACAATAGCCTCCACACAGAACATATGTGATGTTATGATTAAAGAAATACTGCCGACACACTATATGTCTTGTTGTTTTGATGACTGTATTTTTCAACATACATTAATACTGCCCGTCAATATTCTTAGTAAATGATACAGGATTAAAGGATAGTCCTTTTTAATGGAAGTTATTACCGTCTTCTTTTTATAGATTTCATGCAGCTTGATATACAAAGTCCATGCAAAATTGCTGTTTCAAGACTAGTTCATCTATTGTCACTGCCGTGCAGGAGACCGGTGCACGTATGACTGTATCGCGTAGCAAGGGAGCCGTCTGGCCATGGTCCTTGAAAAACAGGCCCCCATCCACGGAGCAACATTGAGTGGCACCTTACATCATCACAATCAGCAGAAGGCTTGCTCTCCTCGCAGTGCACAACATGCTAGAAAATGGACTCCGGGTGTAAATTATTTGCACCTTCACAATCGCCCGGCGGTGTTAAATGTCAGTAAATGTCAGTGACCTCGTCGCCACGCCTGCTCCCATCCTCCCTACCCTCGGAGCAGTCATGCCTCCTGCTGGCCTCTTCCACTGGACTTTGTGTCTCCGGTCAAGGTGGCGGTGAAAGTCAATTTCTGTTCCCGGCAACGTGACACAGCCTGCCGCGCGGCGTCAGGGTAGCAGGGGAGATGTGACGCTGGTCAGTGTGAGATTTGGCAGCAGCTAGCAAGCAAAAGTAGCTTCTCCTGCATTGGTTATTTGGCCCTGGTTAAAACCTCACCAACCGCCATTTTCTGACTTTTGAATATTTAATTTTTTTATAAAAAGTATTGAAAGCCAAAAAAAGTCATGTATTTTCTTTTAACGATGTCATGTATTTTATTGTGTTGATTGAAGGGTCCTAAAGGAGCTGGACACATTTTGAAATCTGAAACATGTAATTTAGGCAGAATTCCCATGCACAAATGTGTGAGATTTGGCCACAGGTGTGACAGGTGTGACACGATTGCAGCCAATAATCTTTCTCCTGTCCAGACATTTAGTTCCTAATGGCATGTTATCACAGTCTTAAGTGCAAACGGCTTTTTCATCATCACTGATTAATCTTTTCTTTGGCCCTCAGATGAAGACAGGACCTACTCGCGCTCTGTATCGCCTCCAGAGAACGGCTTTAAGCAACTCGTGGATCCTCGGCTGTACAGCAGCCAGGGTAAAGGACCTACACGGACTGAGCGAACGCCCCACTTGGGCGGCCGATCTTCCCATGAACCCCCTCGCTCTCAGACTAGGGTACAGGTGCTACCGACTGTACCCAGCAGCGGTGGCCACTATGGCCGGAGACCGGACCAACACTCAAACGGGTACGATACGGACAGCAGCCAGGATTCACGGGAGCGGCCCGGGAGTGCGGGGAACAGGCGGGGCGACAGGTCTAGCCGGCCGTGGAAGCCCATGCGGGAGGTGCTAAACGTGGACAGCGTGATAAGCGGCGGAGGCAGTTCAGGGGCTGTTCCGGAACACCGGCAGCACAGCCCAAGGAGGAGGCTCGGGAGCGAGCCCCCCTCCTGCGACCGGGGACGGGGCCGAGACTGCGCGTGGGCGGGCCGAGAGGAGCGCAAGCCCAAGAGCCTCATGACCATCTACGAGGACGAGCAGAGGCACCAGACCGGGGGCAGTCGCACCTCCCTGGACTCAGACAGCCGTGGAGGCCTGGTGGACAAGGAGCGGTCGAAGGGTTCGGACGCTCTTAAAGTCCACATTGACAGCTGGAAGATCCAGCGAACTGAGTCTGGATACGAGAGCAGCGACAGGCTCAGTAATGGCTCAGCTAACCTCGACTCCCCTGTGGTGGAGAACATCTCTTCCACAGAGCTGAGGCCCATACCTGAGGTACATTCAACCAGGTAATATAAGTTTATCTTTATACCAGTTACCAATTTAATATTGACACATATATTCACATATATTTCAATCAAGATAACGTAACATTTAATTGATGCCTGAGAGAAAATAATCAGTGTTTTTAGAAGCAAAATGGAAGTAGATGGATCTAGAATCCAAATATAAATTTCAGTAAAGGAACAAATAAATAAAAATGACTTATTTGACTCTCCAACTTGTGTATATCTAAATAACTGAACATGGTGTTCAATCTGATCTAAGAATAGCAGAACACATTTAATAGAAATGCACACAAGGCAGATGCAGATGCTGGGTTATCATTTTTATTTCGCTTGGAAGTCCAGTCTGTTTGGAAATAATGATTCCGAGATGCTGACGACTCTTCTAGTCGGAGAGAATAACCAGCTGCTGGCTGCAGACGATTAATTATTTTTATTATTACTTTCTTTTAGGGATATGTTCCCACAGAGAAGACGTGATGATTCAAAGTCTGACGTTTTGCACTCGTCATTTTCCTATGGTAAGGATTTTTCATTTCTTGGTGTTCCTGAAACTTAGTTGGCGCATAATTAGGTTAAGTTAGGTTAGGTTAACTTTATTGTCCCCAAGGGGAAATTCTGCTTGGGCACAGTGTAGAGTTGCTCCATAAAAAACATCACAAAAGACATCACAAAACACATCAAGAAAAACCTAAATATATCTCTTAGCTAAATATATCTCTTTTGTTTATTCTTTCCCTAGAGTATCTCTTAAAATTTTTGCTTTTTTTTGTTCCATTTATCCTCATAGTTCTTTACATACAGTATCAAACATTTGAGCCATAACAACACTAAATAATAAATCCTAGTTTTCTATATATTTTGTTATGGGGAAAGAAACCTATGGGTGGTATGAAAGCTTGGGTACCAAAAGCTTATCATTTGATATATGAATATCTTCTCTCCAGTGGACTTTCTTTCAGGTTATTAAGAGCTAAAGAGGACCAAGTAATTTCTGTGATTTATGGTTCTATCGGCCTTGTTAAGGTCAGTGCCCGATGGAGGGGATATTCTATAGAAATGTAGATGCTATGGTTCTTCACCTACTGAGTGTGACCTTTATTTTGGAGAAGGTACATATGTCAGGCAGAAACTGGAAGAAATGTGGATGTTTGTAAATACTGGTGCTGAAACTCCTAAATTGAAAACAGGCCGTAGATGTTTCAAATAGTTTTGAGAAGAACTACAGAGTTAAAATACTTTTAGTGTGTTTTTATATCCACTATAATAATGTGCAGAGGATTTTATTTTTTATTTTAAAACCCACAAGATGGACGTCTGCTTCTCATTTTTGGCCAAAACTGTAATTTTCCTCTACAACCAGATTTATTAAAAGGCGATAAAAACTTAATGATTGATGACAATATCTGTTGCTTGCAAAAACCCTGAATAAGAATCAGGTTGAGAAGACGGTACAGTGGCTATTTTTATCCAGCAGACGGGACGAAAGGGGGATTAGATGGCATGAAGAGCAGCATGGGGCTTGTGGCCTGGACACCAAATTCAGTGGAAAAGTGGAAATAACCAGATGCACTGTTTTTTTTAATCAAGTGACATTTAGCATAACATTTTACTCATTCCAATTATTGGGATTGAAACACGTTGGAATAGGTCCTTGCAATGATGAGCGTGCGTGTGTGTGTGTGTGTGGGTGGGGGGGCACCCAGCTGTGCCTAGTAGAGCAGAAAATGCCAAGACAGGGTCTGTCACAAGGTGGCACAAAAAAAAAACTAGGTCAGAAAGAAGAATTCCCCAAAGTATAAAAAAATTACTTGGGCCTCCCCCCCACACACACACACACATACACACCCCAAAATCTAATTAAAAGGAATTTATTTATTTATGAAAATAGGCTAATTTGAAAACTAGAAGTTTGGAAAGGAATGTTTAGTGGCTGTCCTTTTTTTCTGGCCTGAGCATGTGCTTGCAGACAGATCTGTGTGGAACGCTCTCTGGCAAGGCAACAAAGGCTCCTGACGCAGATGTCTTAAATGCCTTTTTATTTTTATTTCTCTACTTGTTTCTTCCCTTTTTCTTAACTCTTGCCAGTTTGACTTCTCTCCACGCTTTGCTTTATTTAGGCGTGGTTTCAGTTTGAACAGGAGACACATTTTAAAAGTGGTGACTACATCTTATCTTCCATTGCACATTTTGTTTTCCATTCAACCCAAAATCCTGATGTGTGAATAATTCCATAATTAATATGGTCAAAATACCTCAGATAAGGCCTATGTTTTATTTGTTTGTTTTTTAGTTTAATTTTATTTCTGTGTCATGCCAAACACTTGGCCCATCCCACATTGGATTACAAGACACCACAAACCTATTTAACAAACATCTTCCGGTCACATATACAAATAATTCGTAGAAATACCAGTATACATACACACACACACTTGCAGCATATAGAAACAACAAATCCTTATCTACAGATCATCTCGGTAAAGAGCTTGTGTGAGGCGTGCACTCCCTGCTGTCTGCTGATGTATTGACAAGCCACAGTGAAACAGTCTGAAGCCTAGCCACAGTGAAACAGTCTGAAGCCTAGCCACAGTGAAACAGTCTGAAGCCTGCTTGGCTGTCTGAAGCCTGCAATGTCCCGTCGTCCAATCAAATTTAAAAAAGCGTGTTTGGTCTGGGAGCATAGACATTTATAAAATCTATACAGGCACACTATATGTTTAGTTTTTCTCATGTGAGGATCAGACTTTCCGTGTAGATCTGGTCTTTGCTGTGGCTTATAGATGATCTTATGACAGAGATGGTGGTGAGAGGGTGGTGTATCGCTTTGCTACATGCCAGATCACTGACAGTAAATGATGCAGCCTCTTGGCTTACCCTTGATTATCTCCTGTGTCCATTGTGCCCAGAAGTGATTATTGACCTGTTAAGCACATCAATTAACATGTGCTAACTGGAGATGTGGGGTACTTCTGCACGACACAGTGTCTTACAAAGGCACTTTTTAAACTATTTAAACTTTGACCATGTATAGCAAAGTACAAATGCTATATATATTTTTATTTGGTTTTTGGGAAATAGATACAAGCTTAAATATAGAATGTAAGGTTAAAATTGTTTATATATATTGTGGGTTATGTGTACAGCCCTAATATGTTTACAGTATGGGTATTTGTGTCTGTCTATGGGATAGTGTGTTGAGAGCTGGGCTATAACACTGCCAGCCTTAGACTGGCCTCTTAACAAGCCCGTGACTGATGTGTTAACCTATGTGTTAATGCCCCGGGATGAGGCTACATTTATTTTTCTTTTGCTTTAATGTTCACTGGCCTGTGGCGCATTAACACATACTAGATATACCAAACAGCTTGTTTCATACCAGCTAATGTATCGTTGTGTATCAAGATGTTCACTTTATAAATAACATTGGGCTGTTGTGGAGACTTGATGACAATTCTACATCATTGCAAGCCAAAAATAGTCCTATGTGTTATGCGTGCTCGATAGCGGCAACATGTTCAGATGTTGAGTCATTATTTGACAATAAATACATTTCGTTCATACCTTGAAACTTTGCTATGGTTCACCTTTTCATTAGACATTATACGTTGAGTTCTGCATGCGGAACTGAACTGCAAAAATGCCTATGTTAGGATTGGTAAAGAATTCTAAGGACCTCGTATCAGCAGAAAGCAAAGAGCAACAAATCTTTTTGGCGTGCAAAGTTTGTCATTTTGTTGCATCAACAAAATTTCAAAGAGCCGTCAACAAATCTTTCATTCCCGTTTTCCGCTCCCACAGTGCAAAATAGTATAAATAAGATATTTCCCATGTCATTTGAAAAATTCAATCTTAGTAGGTTGATTAATCGGTGCAGTGTTGCATTACGTCCCACGTCTGTGATCATTTAAGTGACCTGAATGACTGAAATGCTCTCATCAGCCAGCCAAACAGGTGTCTTTCTTGGCGTGGCGTCAATAGCAGGGGCTGTATGTGATTTACTTCCCCAAGGAACGGTATCTCATAACCCACCACTGTTATAAATACATAGTACTACCGCACGACACACCACAGGGGTTATATTAAATCTAACCAGCCACAGCATGTTCACAACTTTTAAAGTGCTTAGTTGTATATGTAGTGCACAACATGACATCGGAGATAAAAAAAGATTAATCGGTATGTGGCAGAAACACTCTCTAATCAAGCTCTTTTCTTTTTAAATGCATGCTTTTCAGTTAACCTGCATATCAGGGAGCCTTATAATTGCTTTGTTTCCATGCAGCTTATCTTGTAAATATAATACAGTGTGTATCGTAATGCCATGGTACCAGGTTTACATCTTCCCCGCAATCACGGAAGATGAATGCTTTCCCAGGCAAGTGTAGTGTAACAGCAGGGCACCCCGAGAGGTCTGTCTTGTTGACTTTGGCAACAGCGCCGGTGAACACAAGAATCCCTGTATCTGCTCTGACTGGGTGTCAGCTTGACTTGACCTTAGAACACCGACTTATGAAAGTGAGATTGCGACAACAAATACTAACAAATAGTAATCTGGCGGCTGATATTTTGATTTTGAGGGAACACTGAGTTTACGTTGTCTGTTTTTCCTTTTGTTCCCCTTTTGAGTTGCCTCTAGGCAACAGTACACAACACTTTAAAATTGAAGGGATTTGCATCTCTGCAATGCAACAAGCACTCGCAAACCATATCCCACTTTGTTTTCAAAAACAATATTGTCCGTTTCCTGTTAACATTGTAAATTGACATCAAATTGTGAATTGCCGTTTGGACTTAACGGCTTAAACCGTGCAGCCCTGCTGGGGCTGGAGATCTGGATTCTGTAGTCTGACCCCGGCGTAATTGCATGCCAGCACAAAGGGTTTAGCCGCTAATGCGCCCAGCGAGTGCAAAAAAGGAAAAGTACGGGTGCAGTGACGCATCACAGATGGTCCGCAGCCCCTCACTCTCCTCATCCTGTTAGTCAGCTGTTGTCTGCTTCGTGCCTTGTGACCGTGCATCTCTAGGCCTAATATGCATTATTACCCATATTATTCTGTAAGGACAAAGCATTTATTAACTTTTTTTTTTATTTAAATATTGGGAAACATGAAATTAACGAACTTTATTGGCACATGCTTCTATTATTTTTCTACACAGCGTGTTTATCCTTAGGAAAAGCCTCAAATCTTACTGGGTCTTGATGGGGACCCAGCTTCCCTTTGAGGGCCCCCACCATTTGGCAGGATCAGACAGTGAGGGTGGTACACAGGGTGCCTGAGGGCACTCGGCCAGACTGGCTATCAGCTTTAATACTTCCTCTTACAGCGCCAGGCAAGGGCCCTTGCTGTGACCCCTGTTAGATAACATGTCTTTGCTGGAGAGACATGGAAAAACACTGCAGCCACGGTTCAAATACAAACTCGCGGCTGATGTCGACCAGGCCTCATTTTGACTTTCTGGCTCCAGCGTCCATCAGCCATGGTCCATAGTAGTGGTGACATTAAATAATAATGAGCCTTCATTTCTGTGCCCTCTAGGTGAACATGGAAGAACATCTCCAGATCTTCAAGAAGCAAACATCAAATCTAGTCCAAACTTACAGAGGTAGAATAATATTTTAACATTGCCACCACTTTCTTCCCTGAAATCTTTTTCCTAATTTCCTAATTCAAAGTAGCATGTTGGTCAAGAAAATTTTGTTATGTGTGTTACTGTCCAGCAGGCAAAGAGCATTTCGATACACTCCTGGGATCCTGGAACAGAACATCGGCATGAATAGCGAACGAGAGGCAAATGTTGACGGCAGTCCCATCAGCCCCGTACCCCCTTGCCTGGCAAAGACCAGCAGCTCTGAGTGGAACAGCTCGGATGATCTGGCAGGTCCGTTTTCTGAACAGGAAGAGCCACTGTCCACCGTGCACAAAGACGACCGTCTGCGTGGTTACTCTCCATTCGCTCCGCCTGCTGGAACCCCCAAGGCCTCTAGCCTTACTTCTCAACAGTTGGACCTCCCATCCCGGCTTAGCCCCCGGAATGTGCCGACAAACGTCCCTCCCTCACTGTCTCACGCCACACTTCAGCGATGGATCGAGGCGCCGGCCGAGAACAAGTTCTCCTCAGACACCAGCTCCAAGTCGGGCTCGTCGGACCAGGACCGGAACGATTTGTCGGCCAGCGAGAGTGAGGAAAGGTTCCCGAGTCCGAGGCCCAGAGACGGTGACACTATGGACTCCCCCACTCCAACAGAAATGGGTTTGCCCACAACTTACTTTTCTGTTGATAACTGTATGACCGACACATACCGGGCCAAATACCATAAGAAGCCTATCGTGTATGCCAAGAAGGACTCAAAGCGCGAGGAACATACTTCGTCGGGGGAGAGTGACGTTGAAGGGAAGCGCTATCCAATAGCAACCAGCCAGCCACCAGAGCTTCCTAAAGGACGATCAGAATCAGGTATCTGGAAATACTTAATAATAATGATGTACTAGTAATTAGTCATAATAATGTACCTTTGTATTCATTTTATATTTGTTTGTGTTAAATGGCTATTCTTAATTTTATTTAATGTGGTTAATTTTGCAGGGCATTCTACTAATACATCTAAATTAAAATGGAACCCGGTAACAAATAAAGGACTCGATGAACATGGGTATCTGTGAGATCAGCAAAAGCCTGGATGATCCATCAACAGTGGACAAAGGAATTGTCTACTAGGACTGCGTCACGTTTTTGAATCCTAACTGGGATTATTTTCCTATATGCTGTAGCTGTTGCATTGTTAATTTGGATGTTAATCTAGTTGCCAAAGGAACTGGTCCTGAAACATTGTAGAAAAAGTGGGGTCCTTCATGACTCTTTTGAGCCAATGGGGTAGGAGCTAATTTCTAACTAGAAATGTGAATTTGCACAGGGAAAGATAACCGTTTCAGAGGAAGAAACACTCTTAAATTGGTTGCTCTTTGTAACACACAAGTTGATGTGTAATGAATGTCTCACACAAAAGATAACCTTTGAGAAATTAGCAAGCGCAAGAAAGGAAGGAAAGTATTTCTAACTCATACTATCTCTCAAACTATTGAATGCTTGTATTTGATAGAATTGTTCTCATTCCAGTGTTAAGGCTGCTGTCTTAAGTCTGATATAATTTTCTTGGATAATGTATCTGAAGCAGGTTTTTTAGGACGTGTTTTTGGATTGTGGGAAGATGTTCTAGAAATTCTGTGTGTTACTTAAAAATGGATCCCAAGGGTCCTTCTGGGTATAAGGTGGTGGGCCGTTCTATAGAACTTGAATTGCTTTGTGAACAAATATATGGCACATTTGCTTGGTGTACTCCATACCACACTTGTGCACACATTCCTGCACACAATCATTTTGTATGGCTTTTTACTGTATTAACAGTTGATTAGCAATTTCCACACTCCTTGTCAAGTTCTCCAAATGTTAAGGACTCATCTGTTTTTATTTTCCTGTTTTCCTAAATATTCTGATATATTAGTTTCAATACACACATTGGTATAGATGGGGAGATTGGCATTTATATCTTCAGCAGTTAGAAAGGCCTTGATAGACAGTTATGTTCTTACTTAGCCCCAGCCCTATGTAATTAAAACTATGTTTATTTTGGCAAAAGATGCTTTAGATGTCATATTTTTATTTGTAGGGTTGAAATATTTTATACTTCTCAGAACTGCAGAGTGCCTTTGTATTTTTCTATGTTAATATTGGCCATGACTTGTAAAATGATGTGCATTGAGATTATTTTGTAACATTTTCATTTGTATTAAGAATTTTTTAATAAATGTATTTACCAGATTATTTGAATAATGAATTATTTTGGATTCTAGAATTAAAAACTAGGAAATTGCTAATAAACAACATACGGTATTAATAATGGAAATGTGTGAAGTATGGGCTAAATATCAAATACAGATTCCATTTGAATTTGTTAATTTGGCGAAGGCTTTTTTTATCCAAAGCGATGGCGATTAACTACAAACAACAGTAACTACAAAGACTTAAAGCGTAGGGGTTTAGTATCTTGTTCAAAGATGCTTATTGATATGATCGGGGATGTCTGGGATCAAACCCTGAACCGACCGGTGGGAGTTGTAGACTGTAGTTGAGGCACCACTACCCTATCCATCCAACTGTAGCCTGGATGCATAATGGTAGTATGCTGCCATCTACTGTTCGGTACTCCGAAGTGCAGTTTCGACTACCAAATGCTGCTGTTATTTCGGACATTTTTACATTTATATTTTCATTCAGCAATTACCTTAGTTTCATTTTTAATTTTCAGTTTTCGGAATCCTGATTAATCTTTTTTCATTCAACCATTTTAAATGCGTTCTGCCCATTTGTTTGCTACTTTAATGACGTGCAAAACCGTGCAAGGCCATTGGCTCGTCATCTAATGAGAGTGCTAGATAAATAGGCATGGCAAGTATCTTAGGCACGCTTTAGCTAGTAAAGTTACAGTGGCCCTTTTGGTACACGCAGTGTATGATGAATACGAAAGCGTATTGCATTATTTAGAAATAAAAAAAAACGTTTTCTCTTAATTATGAATTAATAATCTCGTTGAATTGGGAAAATGTTTTGATGGTCTATTGTAACGTGCCCAGGAAGACTGCAATATGAGACAGAGCTACACGCTTAATATGGTGCCAGCGTTCACCTGGCACGGTTGGGCACATCTAGAACAGTATGTGCCACACACACACCCACACACAAAAGCAAGCAACATGCACTGAGATTGCAGTACTAATTTATCCTTCACATACACACACATGCTCCTTTGCCTATCATGTATATATTAAGTCTTTCTACATTTTAGTATTAATTGTATTAATTTATATTATTCACAACTGGTACCAATCTGGCAGATAGTTTTCTTGCCTCCCATGTTTTCAAATAATAGCGATATACACTGTAATTATAAGTTTATTTAAACATACAGTCCGTGGAATTGTAGGGCCACTGTAACTTTACTAGCTAAAGCGTTGCCTAAGATACTTGCCATGCCTATTTCTGTATCGCCTCCCCTACACTGATGAGCCAAATCATTATGATCACCCAAAGGAGAAGCGAATAACATTGATTATCTCGTTTAAAAGGGCACCTGTCAAGGTCTGGGACTGGGATAGATGTTAAACAAAGTCAGTTCTGCTAGTCAACTTGTTGGATGCAGAGAAATGGGTACTTTGACAGTGGCCAAATTGTTACGGTCAGAGCTTCTCTGAAACGGCCTGGGGGTTCACCTGGTCAGCAGTGGTGAGTAGCCTACCTTCCCACAGTGGTCCGAGGAGGGACAAACCACAAACCTGCGACAGGGTGTTGGGCACCTAAGACTCAGCGATGCGTGAGGGCAACGAAGGCTATCCCGTCTGGTCCAAATCGACAGAAGGGCTACTGTGGCACAAGAGTCACAGAAAATTTGAATACTTGAGGAATGTGTCACAACACAGTGCATCGCACCCTGTTGCATATGGGGTTGCGTAGCCGAAGACTGGTTACACGAGGGCCGTAACTGGGCCTGGTCCGATGAGTCCTATTTCCAACGCGTGGACGGCCGGTAGGCTACATGTGCTGAAGATGTACATCGAAACTTACAGGACTTGAATGATCTGCTCTGCGGCTAATGTCTTGGTGCCAGATACCACAGGACACCTTCAGGGGTCTTGTAAAGTCCATGCATCGGCGGTTTGGAACTGTTTTGGCGACTAGGTGGAAGATCATAAATGATATATTGCATGTACATGTGCAGGGCAGTGGATGGATTGTACAGTGTTGGCCTATTCTGGTTGTCTGCTTTACTTTATTTTTTTGTTATATTGTACAGCACAATGAGTTTTCACCGATGCAAATATACTTGACATCAATGTACTGTAGCCTTCCGTTACCCATGCACGTGGCTGACCAAAAAGAGATATGGTGTGTAAGCTGCTGTTGGCCACGCAGGCTAATGCCGTAGCCAAGATATTTTCTCAAAATAACGAGATTAAGTCATAATTATGAGATTGTTAAACCATAATTACGACAAAAACTAGCGTGATTTTTTTTTTCCAAGTTAATGCAATACGCTTCCGTATAAGATTGTGTTTAATGGCCTAGAGTTTGCTGTCTTGATGTGGCAACATAACAGACGTGGCTCATTTATGGTAAGGCAATGGACAATGTTACAATAATGTATATGTGTTGTCCTGTTTCTTGCTTGGTGGTATTTAGGCTACATTGGACCGTGTTGTTAACATTTGTCTGGTCCAGATTGGCCTGCTGCTTTAATGTCTGCTTTAATGTTTTTGATGAAATGTGTTCTTCCTGGGCCTAAAACTTCTATGTGTCAATTAGTCCTTCTGCAAAGAATTTGTGTCCTTAACACCTTGGGACGGGAACACGACAGATGCTGGCAGATGTGGTAATCTTGCAGGCAATTAGCTGTTAAAAAACTAAACAAAGAAATGTCCTTTCTGTTAAAGCGATAACATGTGGCCCTGTAATTAATGGGCAGAGGCCAGCCTTTCCAGATGAAGCAAAATGTTGTCTGAAGACGCTGTCATTTGCACAAAATGTGTTTCAGCTGAGTAATAGTTGTATAGTTGCAGTAGCCTGGGCAGTTTTGATTAGCCTTCAGTTTATATTTAAAGCAGTCTGATTCGGTAATGACGGGGTCTTTTTTTCTAACATTGTTTAAAAATGTCCATGTATATGTGCTTTTGATAATGCTAGAACTGAAATAATTATATATATAAAATATAATGGCAAGCACTCTGTAGTCAACAGTAAAGCTAGGCTGAGCAGCTGTTAAGGTGTTAAATTAATTTATCCTTTGTAATTGGATTTAGGGCAAATTGATGATAGAATGATTGGGGTGATTTTGTATGGGAGTGCATCTGCATAGAAAATAAAAATTATAATAAAAATATCTGAAAAATGAGTTTGGTAGTTTAATACACTGGTTGACTCACCATGACACCGTTATATTCATATTATACTCTTCTATCAATATGTTTTTTGTCAACATCGTCCTTCCTGTAGCCAAAATAATTCCATACAACTGACGTTGGTTTTCCTTTTCGAACCCAATATACCTTTTTCAGTGTTTTTCTCCTGTTCCTCTCTCATTTTCAGGTTGTGGTCGATGACTTTGGTTCTTTGATAAACTGATCAAGAATGATTTGTGATGGGTGGTTCACTGTGCATGCAGAGCCTATTACTGTGTTCATGACACATTGGAAATTGGGGAAAATACAAGCTCTCGTCGGACAAAATTATTTGAAAGCATGGTTGGATAGGAAACTCAGTGCTCCAATTTGATGGCATAATAACTATACAGTCATGACAGAGTAGACTACAATCATGGCGTCCTACATAGCGACTGGTAAGACACGCTACAAACAAAACAATACAAAGGTTATACAACATTTTATATAGTTAACAACATTAACATTAATGTTTCTCAGACTGAAAGATGTTTTTCATTTATTTTACAGTCGGTAAGGAACTGGATATTTTTGTCCTCCAAGTCCTGTTTTCTCTCAGCATTTGCACTTCAAGTTTCTGACCATGCGTTTTGTTTGTTAACTGTGAATATGGTGGCTTGATTATTGTCCCAACTGCTTTATGGCCGTTTGTGTAATTTGCCTGGGAGTGAAAGTAATATTACAATCTATTGAACATACATGTGATTTTGCACAAGCTTATAAGCTTCAATCTCAGCCAGCCAAAGTCAATGGTAATTCATTTTGCAGAAGATTATTTTCCCCTTTAAGTTTTGCAGTGCATATATAAAAATATGATTTCATTAATATTATTTCGTCTGCCTTTCCACGCTATTTTTTTTATATAAAACTGGCTTCCCGTTGCCTCTGTGAATTGTAACAGAAAATAACCCTACTTTCTTCTTCCTCGTGAGGGAACCAGAGTACCTTACAACCAAAGTGAAGGCTTCATTGCTAGCAACCAATGTTGTTTTATAAACTATTTTATGTAATCATCAGTCCATTAATGACATTTCCTGTAGATGTACAGTACATATTTCATTTTTATGTATAGGCCTATATCTAGTAGGCTAAACAGTGTGTTCCTGTTATTGGAATAATAATGAAGAATTTTATTATAATAATAAATCATATACAATGAAACCATGAAAACTTCAAATCGACCTGCAAATATTAGCTTTGATTTGCTTCAAAACTATCAAACGATTTGCTACATGTTGATTGACATATATGTAACCTAGTTCATACAATGTATTCATTCTCCCTTACCTCTTTCTGCTGTGTCAGTTTAGGCTGTTACAGGGAATTTGTTAGTTGGGGAAAGACAACTGACAAGTTGTAGCTATTTTTATGTATTTATTCTTCGACACTACATCCATGCCATCCATTTCTGTTAGAACTACTTGTCTCCATTCAAGCACTTTGCGGTCTTCCCCAACATCTCAGTGGAACCTGTTTCATTATATGGAACATTTGTCATAGATTTTTAAAGCTTGCCCCTTGTTGTGTGTTTGTGTTCGAAAGAGTGTTTACTTCTCAATCTGTCCCAGTAGAGCTCTGGCTGTCAGTGCGAGCTCCACCCCTGCAGCTGGCTTACTTCATTAGGGGCCATCAGCTGAACTCAGTGCACTGTCAGTGTCAGACTTGAGATTCCCCATTTCCCCTTCTTGTCTTGACTTCTCTCTCTCTCTCTCTCTCTCTCTCTCTCTCTCTCTATCTCTCTCTCTCTCTCTCTCTCCCAGACTTTTTCTAAGCTTACACACCCTCCATCCTTATGTCGTTTTTTCCACTCTTGTCAGACTATACCTCAATCCATCCTTCCTTTCTAAATCTGTCCTCGCTCTGTGCCACCTCAGTGCCTCGTCTTGCTGTCATATTCACCCAACCTCTGCAATTATTTTCAAGATTTGGTTTTGTTCAAAGTCTTTCTCTTATTTTCCAGTTAACTCTGTTTAGCCCGATGTATTCAGAATTTAACCTCTTGCCGGATCGACTGGAAAGCTGTTATCTATTTTAACAAAACCCACCGACTTGTGTTTTTTTTTTTCACGAATGTGACCTAGCTAGCAAGTGTGAAGGTCCCACAAAAGGAAAAGATAAGGTAACGTTTAAGCTATGCAGCTCTGTATGTACCTAGATTAGCTAATTGTTGACGTATAGGCTACGTACAGCAATTTCTGTTATCTTTTATGTTGAAATGAATTCTGCTTGTTCAAGTGTGTCGGACTCCCTTTTTTTATAGGTAGCTTAAAGTAACATAAAACGTGTGCTACCAGAGTAAAACAAATTTTCTCTGTAGGCCTACATAAAAGCTAAACAAGATTGTTTTGTATGGCTGTCATAGAAAGCTAAAACTATACAAAAATGTAATCGTTCTAAACTTGGAACCCTTGTCCAAAATATTAACAAATATTAGCTGTGTCCCACAAGTGCTAGGGGGCAGGGTCTGGGTGGAAGGTTGTGGGTTCGAGCCCCAGAGTTCCTCTACCTGTAAGCACCTATCCCCTACCCCTAGCTCCATGTAATTGTAAGTCGCTTTGGATAAAAGCTTCTGCCAAATGACCTAATTGTAAGTGCTCTTCTGGAGTTTAATTGGTGTGACTCTTGTTGTGTGTGCTTTAGCATGTCTGCCCAGCTTGTAGTAGCACTCTTTACTGCACTCTTCAGATCTTGCTATTTCATAGGCATGGGGGCTATGAAATAAATAGGCCTACTTTGTTATCAGTAATAAAATATAAATATACAGAAGAAATGCAATAATCATGCTTTCTGCAATTCTCCTGTGACTAAGGCACCCAGCTACTTACATATATATTTATTATCATCATCAGTTCTCCCAGCTACTGACATAATGTTCTTCCAAAAATATGCTTTGCATGTTTTTGTTGTGCCTACATTCCTACCTACCTGTTTTTTTTTAGCTAAGTCCCCTCTTGCTCTGGTATTGGTATTTCTCCTTTAGCACCTTACCCTGACACCAGATACGACGTTCACACACAGCCTCAAAACACACACGCGCAGCCCACGGGATTCTGTTCGCCTTGTCATCCAGACAAGCAGTAGGAACAGGATTATGGGTTGAAGCCCCCCCCCCCCCTCACTTGGGCCAGAAGAAAGTGTGAAATCTGATTTCTTTGGAAGGTTTAAAAACTAGGAGCCTGCAAGGTGGGTGGAATTCAAAATACAAGTGAGCAGGCCTGGGAAGTAAAGCGTTGTAGTCTGTTATGGGGATTTGCCAAATGTTTTTTAACTTCAAGAGGGCGGTTTAAAGCAGAAGGAAAATGCAAACTTGTGGGTACAGATAGGATGGAGGGGGATGTAAGTAAGTGGCTTGTAAAGAGCTTGTTTCAGCTTACTGGCTGATTAGACCTCTCGCTGAAGGCAGGTGGTCCTATGGGGAAATTACTGTTGCCGTTTGTGATGTCACAAATTATATAAACCAATCACAGTGGTTTCAGTTGTCCTACCCAGCATATGTGCAAGCTGTAGCAGGGTGTATACACACTCCAACAGGTCTAACCAGCCCAGCTAAGTGTCTTTACATTTCCTTTTTAAATGTGGTGAATTGATGACGCTTCAAATTCTCAGAACCACCAAAATGTCATAACAGCTTCTCCACCAGCATACTTCACATGTTTGGATTCGTCAATGTAATGAAACCCGGTTTAAAGGTGTGTTAAGAGTGCTGAAAAGATATTTAGAATACAAAATTATTTCATAGATTTTTAGGTTGTTTACCAGCATCTCTTTTTTTCAGGTGCTTATATTCAGCCGTTACATCTGCAAATGTGTGTAAGCACACACACAAAAAGAGTGTAAATGAGAGTGTTATGATGAAGCATAAACATTCCAGCAATAATAATGTGAGGTTAGATCTTCAACTCGCAGTTGGAGGCTTGCGGCACAATTGTCAGAATTCGCCACTAGGGGGCATTGAAGTATAACATCTTTTCTCCACTTCAACCCAAGGCTGTTTGGCAGAGCCCAACGAGCCCACGTTTTCACAGCTTCTACTCACGTGCCTCTCCCACTTGCCAGCAAGAAACAACATCAGTGTAATGACTGCACGGTGCCGAGAAACAGAAACGCAAGGCGTCAACGGAAGAGCTGTCATCTGAAGAAATAAGTCGGACATGGCAGAGTGTTTGCATTTCCCTGCCATATTTCAAATGGCGGAGGTGCGCCACGCACGCAACACGTGTAGAGATTAGTCACATCCTGCTATGCCCGTCTTTCTGAAATCCTCTGAATGGAATGCTGACAGCGGCTGTTCACCTTGGACGGTTTGAGGTGTTGGCCATTATCATGTGTAGCAAAATGCTACAGTATATTATACAGCACTTCCGTTCTCAATTATTTTTTCCCTTTATTCTTTTATCTTATTATCTTGCTCTAGCCTTTATTATTGTTTTCTACGCTGCAATATGCTATCGGCACCAATTATTCTGTCTAGGTTCAGGAATTTTTCTCTCTTTTCATTTCTCTCCTGATACCTGCAAACAAACCAGACCTTTCTTTACCTGCGACAAATATGGTTTCTGCTGACAACCTAATGTTAGATGGTTTGCTAGAAGCTAAGCCCCAAACAGTGATTAGACTGATAAAATGTTAACAGTGACTTTTGAAATCTAACTTTTGTGAATACATTCAAACTTTTTGTTCACAATTATTTTTGCAGTAGGGATGGGTTAAAAAACGGCGTGCATAGCAAATTCTTACGAATCATTAAACTTTCTGATTTTGAATTGATACAGCATATCCTGAAGAAAACTGGAACTGTAAATGTTCTATTCACTGTCATGTCTGTGTTTGTCTGTGCACAGGGTTCTCCTTTTCTTGAGGTAGACTGTGAGCCAAATGATGTAATGACTTTAGTGTGTCTGGACAACTTGGGTCCTCTCCTTCATTAGTTTAGACTTTAGACTAATTTAGACTAAAATTTTACAGCTACAGTATTACTGTAACAAATAATGTCATGTAATTTGAGTATGTTGGCAAAAAAGATATAATTTGCTTATAACAGCTAGTTCTAGTTAAGTAATTTGATTAGAGAAAAGGGCATTCCATTAGTGCTAATAAACAGCACTGGGACAATTTACTGTGTCGCGCCTTATAGGTGTGCTGTTTTAATCATTAATTATCCTACAAAAAATTATAACTCAATTGCACACCGAATACAGTGCATTACTAGCTGCTGTTCAACACTTAATCTGTTGTTAAAGGCTAAACAAAGGCATGTTAAATTTGATCACACAATTCCAACCCTATTTTCACTAAACATTTGGTTATGAATTTATGAGATTTCCGGTTGTTGTGGTAAATAATACACACAAGAAACGGGAGATGCACAATTCACCTAATGACTTGGTTAAATCTCTCACTGCAGCTGAACAGCATATGGCTTCAAGCGGAAGCTCGTGAGCTAAAGCTCCCCGTGGCGTGTCCCTGGAAGTAGAAATGGGGCGTAGCGCATTGTATCCCCTCTACATCTGGGTCTGTTGCTCCCATACCGTCTCCCTGGAAACCATTATGGCGCTGCCACTTGCAGGCAGTCTGTCACAGCTTCAGGTGGACAGCAGCCTACACGAGCGCCTCGGTACGCCAGCGGTGAAATATATATTTATACTACAAATGGAGGGAGCGTTTGCAAATGGCTCTGAAGTCTGCAGGCTTAAAAGCGTTTGATAACCAGGGATTAGCTGGTGTAGCCATGTGGTCCCCCTCTCTCTCACCTACTCTCCGGCTTTTGTCGGCGCAAGCATGGGAGTGGAAAGAGAAATTTAAGTTATATCTACTGTGTGTGTGTGTGTGTGTGTGTTTGTTTAACCAGTAAAGACGACCTGGCACTCTTCTACATTAGACTGGTTTGTGTAACATTCATTGCACAATATGGCGTCCTTTGCAAGTGTCACCAGCAAGCGCGGCTTGCCCACATGTGCGATCGGCAGAGGCTTCTTATCTGTAATAGTTGTTTCAACAGACGCTGGATGTATGGCTGAGGCATAATCCCACGCAGCATGGACCTCACATGTACTGTAGTATGTGTGTCAACAGCTTTTTGCCGCAAGGGTGGCAGTTTGATTGGCAGTGTTGGAAGAGCTGCATAAAATGTTCTCAGAGATGTTTTCCCCCCCCCGGAACACTCTTTTCATTCCGTTCTCTGTTTCCTTGGTATAAATCATTGTACTCACAAACCAAGTGATGTGCGTGTGTTCCCAGGCTGCCAAAGCACAGTGGATTAGTCACGATACAACAGGCGACAATGCTGTTCGTTTTGGGCATGCTGTTAGTTGTAGATTCAGAGAAATGACCTAAGTTTCTACTTTAATTGTGTGCCAGGGCAAGGAATAAAACAAACACAATTCTGCACTGTTCTAAAAATGAGCAATTTTCATCACTAATTAATTACTGACCCAGTACATCCCAAACAAAGAATTATCTAATTGTGCAAAAGTTTACCAATAATAAATGCACTGATTGATTGTGCTTGTACACCTTGCTTTAGCGGTTCAGTTGTGTTATCAGTGCTTCCCCTGTCCAAATGGCCGCCAATAAATCCTGTCGTTTGTCTCAAGTTCATATGATAACATTGTACTCAGGTGTATCGTAAACAACTCTATTTTCATTAAGCCACTTTATGCTTAACAGCAACTTTAATTTGGACTATCCTATGATTAATGTTCTCAGCTGGCTGCAGCTAGAAGGAGCACCTGGGTACTGGATTGTACTGTAATAATTACATGCAATGGGGTTACTGTAATCGAGTCTGTTTTGTTAATATCAACATTAAAGATGCCTACAGTAAGTTAATGGGAAATAGTGGTTTATACAAGGCATATTTTGATGGGAAAATGTGTAATACCTGCTGTATCCAGGTAGAATTTTCCTTTATCAATTATTTGGAGAGCGAAAATAATAAAGGCTAATATGCTGTTTTATAGTTATAATCAACATTATTAGTCTATGTTCATCAACTTCACTGCTCCGATTTACCTTACACTAGCTATGTAGTGCCATAAGACTGTAATGTCTTCATTAGAAAATTAAAAAAAAGATATAAAAAAATTACAGACACCCATGCCGCAGTCATCACGTGAATTTATTTTGGATTTCACAAATATGACCTGTGATTGCTGGTTGTCGGTGGTGGGGGTGGGGTGAAGCGTGGGGAGGGGAGGGGATGGGATGGGATGGGATGGGATGGGATGGGGGGGGGGGGGGGGGGGTA
>JAODLI010003323.1:0-30115 GCA_027575585.1 Percopsis omiscomaycus | reverse complement strand
GAGGAGAATTAGATTATATGGTCAACTTTATTTTCCCCCATGGAGAAATTATATTATCTACCATGGGTTAATGATATTAGACTAGCAAATGCTATCGTAATGTTGGAAGGATTCTCATAAGCCCTCTATTCTTATTGTTTTTGTTATTGTCCATTATTGTGTTTCTACGTATAGAAGGCTGCAAACAAAATTACATATTAGCGAAAACAAAGTCTATCAATAATTAATCTTCATACACCATGCAAAAAAACTAATACAGAACCAATCCTAAGAGATGTCAAATATTTTTTCTCTTATTCAATTAAGAATGGAAGAATAAAAGCAGGCAGACAGAAATTGCACATAAAACCCTATGGATGCACGGATGCGTTTTTCTTGGCCGATTACGTTAAAAAAAAAAGTCAGACCGGCAGGTTCCTTTCCTGGACGATTTTCATAGTAAAGCTTTTACAATTTATTTGACGGCTCTATGTCATTTAGATGCAGTGATATTTCGTTTTAAATGTACTCACTTAACTTTTTACGGGTCCCCTGCACAGAGCATATTCTTTTCAGTGAGATGAACATTATGATGGCAATATAGATTTGCTCTCTGTGTTTTATTTAAAAAAATATTGACGCCCAAATATAAAACCAATTTTACCCACGTATGGTTCCTAATGTCTTCCTCGGACACTGAAGAATTTCCACACTGCACATGTTTCAGGTCAGTGTAGGCCACCATGACAACTAGCTACAGCCCTAGCCTACTGAGCTAGATAAGAAGTCTGTTACTGGGCGCATGAACCTGAAGTCAGTGCGGCGCATGCATGCCGCATCCGTGTGAATATGATCGGCACATAACCGGCTATATTTAGACTGGCTGATAGCTGGTCAGCACCAATCAAGGTGAAAACTGTCTAGTCAATCCGTCAATCCGTGCACCCCTATAAAACACACAGCACAGTCAAGGTGAATAATCGGGAATGGATAATTGCAAGTGTAATACCCTGATAAGAGGGGGGAATCAGTTAGTCAAAAGTGAAACCTTGGTGGTGGAAACCGTGGTTCAACACTGAACTAGGGACAGCAGGAGCTGATAACCGGCGTCCAGGAGGAATTAATCAATCCCAAAGACCTTTGACCTTTTTTACTCAATGTCTAACAAATATAGAAGAGCCACACTGACAGCCAGTTATGTACAATAAGCGCACAATGTTCCCATTTAACAGTAGTTGTCTATGAAAGCGTAACCTCTAACATACAGTACTTAAAAGCATGCATCAAGCATGCATATGAACATTACACCTACCTCCATTTTCAGACTTCATTGAGATATCGGGGATCTTCCACAGGATTCTTTGTTGCTCCGCATTCCTGTCAGGATCATGTGAACACAAAAGGATTAAGGCTTGCCCTCTGAGGCCCCTTATGGCTGACTTGGCCCCTAATGGCTCAATATCGAACTCGTTTTCCAGGGTACCATTTCATTCAAACAGGCGAAACACCGAATTTAAATAAAAAGCACAGAGGATTCTGCAGCCTATGAATAAACACAGTATTACCCTAGCGTAGTGGTTCTCAAACTGTGGGTCGGGACTCCCAGAGGGGTCGTGAGGGGGTCTCAAGGTAAAGATTTTCAAATAAATGAATTCATCACTTACAATAAAATAAGCAATTATATCTAAAGTTTTGAGAAACTATTTTTACACATTATCTGTCTATTATCTACTTTTATTGATGTTCATGGTTCTGCTGTTTATATACTGTATGTTCATACTTTATATTTCTATGCTTTATGGTATGCTATAAAAAGAGTTTTGTGTTTTGATGTGCTTTGCTGTGTACAAAAAGTACAAATTAAACAGGGACAATATATATCAGTCATTATAAGTCCTACACCCTACCATGCAGCAGGGGGCAGTACAGCCTGCAGTTTAGAGACACCTCCATCGACAGGGATGAGGAACTGCACATTGTTGAGCGCCGTGGGCGTTGACATGGCCTCCCCGTTGTACTTGTAGTCTATCCTCAAGTCTGTGCTGGTAGGATGACACCTCCAGCTCACAGCTAGGTTCAGAGGAGTCGACTGGTGGCCCTGTGTTGATACCTGGACCCAAAAGGAAACACAGTATTGAACTATTGAAAGAGGTAGTTTGAGGGAAATGTTTGTGATGTTCAACCGAAGTTTAAGACTTTGGTCTTAAAGTGTCGCACTTTTTTTAAACATGCCAACTTGATTAGCTATCTGACTTGAGTGGGTGCATAGGTCAGATATGATTGATTAGAATCCAGAAATGACGTCACACCTGGGGCAAAATCTTTTTACACGATTTCTTTCCAGAGAGAAATTTTTGAAAATGACAAATGTCAAAATTAGTCCAACCCTTTCAGGTCCCTTTAGACAACACAACTTGTTATTTGAGTCTAAGATAACTAGAGGGGGCTGAGCTTACCTGATACTTGAGCATATCCACATTGTAGTATGTCGCTTGAGGTTTCTGCTCGGACACTTTCTTTAAATGACTGATCAGGTTTGGCATGTTCACCCAGAAATCCTTGGTATTGGCCTTGGCTTGTGTGGTGGTATCGCTGTTGGGGAATAGCATAGTGCAACATACAGTTTCTCAATGACATCTTAAAAAAAATAGCATAATAGAAAAAAGTATTAAAGCTAGTTTCACACATGCAGTAAAAAAAAGAAAAAAAGGCCTTAAATCTGATGACATATGATGACTCAGTATCCAGTAAGCATCAGTATTCATCTAGCATTGTTAATCTATAACCAACCGATCACCTCAGTATGAGACCATGACGTTAATATATTCATGTAGTACATGATCAGTACAATACCAATATATACAGGATGTCATTATTAATGAGAGAACCACTGTTCACTATTTATAAATGTGTATAAAACGTCTATGAAAATATGTATTCAATAACGCAAGCAATATAATACATCACAGTAAGTGAGAGACTTCAACGTTGCTAGTAGTATTAATTGCTCGTGAGATAGGAACATTTGTTTGCATTAGATACGGTATAATTGTCAAACTAAAAGCATGTAACCTTAAAGTACATGTGTGAGGATGCTCAAAGCGTACGTAGGGCAATGGAGCTATTTCACAGAGGTGTCCATGTAGGGGAAACACAGGTGTAGCGCGTAACATTAATTCTATCCATTTCATTTAGGTATGCCAGTGCAGCAGCGTTGGCAAAGTATTGGTTGCCTCACTAGCGTCTATGCTGTCAACAAAGGAACGTTACCAAGTTAATCATTAAGTTAATCAGTTGGGTGTATTTATAGTGTATTGATGAACTGCCTCCACAACAAACTGTGTAGGCTGTGTGTGTGTGTGTGTGTGTGTTTTCTTCCCCACTTGGGAAAGTGCAATGTTAGTTAAAGTGATGCGTTTACAGTGGTGTGTTTACCAGCAGAGGAGCTGGGGGTTAGGCAGGACATGCTCCAGTCGACTGTAGTTGGTTATGTTGAAGGTTAGCACAGCGGGGGACGGATTATTGGCAAAGTGCCGCGTAATGCCTGCCGGAAATGACAGCACCATCTCGCCCGTGATCTTCACAACACACCTTAGCAGGGGGGGAAGGAGAAGAGGTTGGAGGAAGACAGAATACATACAGCCGTGGAACACGTTGAAACGTCCAACAGCTACAATTAGGTAATTTAGCAGACAATTTAATCGAAAGTTACAGTGAGTACAATTACAAGTATTACAAGGAGCAGATAGGGGTTCACTGATCATGAATGCTCACAGGTAGGCCAACTCCAAGGCTGAAACTCATGACCTTATGGCTGGGAGTCAAACACCCACACCTCTAGACTATCCTGCCCCATACTAATACAGCTAATGCTGTATGACAGAGGGAGCCAATTTGTGGACCTACTTGTTGGGATCTGCTCCTTTGAAGAAGGCGGTGACCGTCTCCGTGAATGCTGCTGCGACTGGAAGCGTGTCCTGGGCGCCCATGGTGAGAGGACTGGGCCCTCGAGAGCATCCTGGCCAAAACACACACACAAGTTTAAAAGTACAGCATTGCATCTTTCACTTGTTCAAGAGGGAGGTCCCCCTCGTGTCGTGTTAAGTTTCGATCCCCAGCCCAGAGATCTACCCTCTCTCTAGCCAGTATTTTGTGTAGAACACCAAACAAAACAAAACATGGTTGACAAACCAATGTGAATGGACTAAAGGGAAACATCCTAATAACTTTAAAGGTGCACTCATTTGAGTGTGGATATAGTCAGCATTACAAAAACCACACCGTTTTGGTTTGAAACTCAAGAGTTCATGCCTCTCTACTCCTCCTCTCTATGCAGCATTCCTAGGCTCTCTCTATTCTCTACACCTCCTCCTACCACCCACACCTTTGTGCAGAGTTGTGTTTCAAAACATTAACATATATGGGGTTATGGGGCGGTATAACAAATACCACAATAGAGAAGTGTACCTTTGAAATTAGAAATGATAGTGCTGTGATGATGGAGTGACGCCAATGATGTATTGAGGTCACCCATTGTACTGTGCAATTGTTAAGTGAACTCATGCAACGTTGTACATTCTATTCATTCACACCGCTCATCTATATACAGGGAGCACTGCTTTAGTCACACAGAAAGGAAGCAAACGCAGATGAGAAGACAAGATAAGATGAGACCGGTGCTTCGTTGAAATTCAGTAAGATGGGAAGAACGCAGAGAGAAATACAGAAGAAAGAAAGAGATGCATGCCGCTGAAGAAGAATTACTCCGCCGACATCGAAGAGCAGCCCAAGATTAAAACTCAAAAGTCAAACGAGCCAAAGGAGTTAAAAAAGAAAACGGCGAAGACAAAAAGATTAGTAAAGTAGGTTAAGAATGACTACCTTCAGGGTTACGGCATGGCAGGTGAAATGAGAACGCACAATGCCAAGACATGGAGAAACGAGAAGAAAACCAGGAGGAGAAATATGACAGTCTGCTCTGGAAGCGAACTGGGGAGGGGCTCCAAGTTAGCATGTTAGCATGAGTCAGCTGGGAGTTAGCTTTGCGGCTAACCGTGATGGAGGGATGGCAAGGGAGGATGAGACAGAGGGGAGGAAGGAGGAAAAAGGAGAGGGGAATAGGGGGAGAGGGTGCAACAGTGAAAAGCTTACATAGATGAGCCTCAAGTGTGTGCTTGTGCGAGTGTCGTTTGTTGCAGTCAGCCCTGGCTCTGAGAAAATAAACTTACCTTCAAACGTTAAATAAAACTTCCCTCTGTCAAACCATACCAGGGAAGGCTGGTCATTCTCTGTGTGGGGAGGGGGGGAGGGGGAGAACAAGGAGGGGGGAGGGAGGGTGAGGAGGAGGAGGAGAGGAACGAAGGACGAGGACCGGGAGAAGGAAGAGGAGAGCAGGTGAAGAGGAGAGGCGAGGGGGGGAGAGAAGGAGAGTAGAGTGAGTCTCGGACACATGGCAGGTCTATAGCACGTCACAGTGAGGTGAAGAGTGTCTGAGGAAAGGAGGGGAGGGTTGCACGTACTGTACACACGTGTGTGTGTGTGTGGCAGGGCGGTATATTGAGGTACTGATACAGTACTCGCAGATTTGCTAATATTGCAGGTACCTCATTCCAGCAGGTCGCAAAATGTAAACAATACAAAAAAAAAGCACCTGACGGGACAAGCAATATACCATGTCTCTTTGGGGGTCATGGATGAAAAAAATGTGAGAACCACTGTCTTATTAGTCTACGTGAAAGTGGAATTATTACATGGCCTGTTTGTCCCCCCCCCCCCATGTGTTATGGAACAGCTGGTAGCAGATTCTTTAGCATCTCTAAATACACCCTGCAGGGGGCAGCCATGAGATAAAGACTTACTGCAGGAAGGAGGAGGGACTGCTGGACCCAGCAATGCAATGCCTCGGAACAAACAGGGTTGCTGCTGTCATAATCCCAAGTTAACATGAGCTTAATTCTGTCGCTGAATGCAGGGGAACAAAATGGTTGTCGCCACAAGGTTAAGAGTCGGCAAACGAAAGCGACAACAAACCCGCCAGTATCTCTGTACGAGATTAGACATTCAACAAGGGTGTATCTGTGCTAGTAAATTATTATCCACGCCTCGGGCAACTGTTCGCCAGGATCAAGGGGGAACTGCGCGGACCAAACGGACAGGTCACGTTGGAGGGCTTGATGAGGGCTTTGCGAGGGGAACAATAGGGCAGGTGTTCACTGTGGAGAGTTGGAGAGGCGCCTCCTCTCACAGATAGACGGATGGATGGATAGTTGCGAGTGACAGGTGCAAGGGGGTGGATGTGCGAGGCGTGGTATGGAGGATGGAGGGTTATGGTTCTGGAGGGGGGAGACTTGGCTGAACCCAAAGGCTGTGCGGTTCTACTCAAGAGGAGAGGACGGTGTGAATACCAAAGAGCTGCAGCCACTCACAGCAACCTAATTCTCATGCTAGACTTCCAACAGCTCTATTAGGAGGCAGCCTGATCCGACAGAGAGAGCCCGTGTGTGAAAGACAGAGACAGAGGGCGAGCGAGAGAGCATATGTGCATCTCAAGGGCCCCTAGATAAGGGCCTCTTCAGACTTGCACACAGGAATGTTCACACACACGCGGCGGATCAGACACCGGGGTTGCCATGGTTACACGGGCAGGACAGTCACAGATGCATGTCATAAATGCTCATGTAAGCCATTTAAACTTTTTCTGGGGAAAAAAAAAAGTTATTTGACAGATGTAGCTTTTTGTTCAGCAACATTTGTCATTTGTATTTTACAGCAGCATAAGTTGACAAAGGCATAAACATGAAAAATAAATAACTCAAATGTGAATATAGCTATTAGAATACAGGACTGACAAAAAATTTTTTTAAGCGCACACAATGATGGCCCAAAGCCGTTAATGTCAAATGCATTCTGGGTAATGGGTAAAATTAAAGCTCACACACACAGGATCCCCCCCCCCACGGAGGACATTCTGATGGGGATGTGGTTACCATACCTGCAAAGGACTCAAAGTTTCTCTCAAACGTTGGCAGTTTGTCTACATAAGCATCATCTTCTGACAAGCCACGGGGGAAAAAGACAAGACAAATAAAGAGCAAAACAAAAATAAAGCAAAAGGAGAAATAACCAAAAAAAGTTTCCAAATAAATTCTAGCATGCACATTAAAATGGATGAGAAAAGCTGAGATCAAACTGAAAATAAAACCACCCCAATTCCAAACAAGAGAAAAAAAACACAACCAACAAAAATGTGGGTAGTGTGACTGCTATAGCAAGCACGCATTGTTTGTCCAATACAAATGTGTTTTTTCTTGGTCAAAGTGTGTGCCTAATTGCAGGCTTGTAAAGCCCTTTGAGACAGTACCTGCCTTAAAGCTACAATCTTGAAACTTACCTAGTGTAAACCACTTATGTTAAGTAATTTGTTGGGATTCCTTACCCTATACCAAACAGTATACAAATGGGGACTATAATTACTTCCTTCCTGCCTATCCTCTCCAGGAGAGTAACCACTGCAGTTTACCTTGAGGTGCCAATGCCTGTGCACCAATTGATTTAATTATTATCCACTCAGGTGTCATTATTATTACCAGTACCTCAGCCACTGACCTTTTTACCTCATAACACTCCCATTAACTGAACTTCTCTATGATGATCCTTTATCTTCTGTCTCTATCCCTTATTTAAAAAAAAGGTGCCCTTCTCTTTCCTGCTCTTTCATCTCTTAGAATATGGAGCACTTTGCTGGTATTAGGCTATTCAGCTACAATGTAGCAAGTCACTTTTGATAAAATCGTCTGCTAAATGCTGCAAGTGTAAATGTACCAGATTATCATAACTGCAAAAGGAATGGCTGGCGGGCTGAATCAGTATTACCTCAATCATCAATAAATATCAGAGAGACACACATTTATGTATAAAAAAAAATTGCTTTAGGTAAATAAATCTTCAATTTTGACTAGAGACTTTGAGGACCGCAGACATTGCATAGCTAATTATTTACAACGTAAACATTTAACTTGTGTCTCTTTACCTTTTCAAAACAAACCGTCCCTGCTTTTATGTCTGCAGTGTGCTGGATGTGTGTTTCAGCTCTGCAGAGGCCTTGACCTCTGACCTTTCCAAAGATGGATCCCTCTATAGAACTCAAAATACTAGTAGTACACTAGAACTACAAATACTAAGGCACACGGGACGCGTAACAACACGAACCACGGGCGACAGCGCCACAGGGAGGACGAGGGCAGCAGGTGCACACACCTGACACAGACACGCAGAGCTCTTTACCGACGGTCGGGGTGGTGGCGGCGCTCAGGGAGTTGGTGGAGGAGATGGAGGACGTGCTCTCGGCCCGCGCCAGGGGAGCGGTGGGAGGAGGACTGGCCGAGTGCACCGGCGGACTGAAAGGTCGATTCTGGAGGTGGTGGTGGGTGGGGAGGTATGGAGGGAGAGAGAGAGAAAGTAAAGCAGTGTACGAGACATCCAAAGAGACTTGATGATATCGAGGTGGGTCGCGCGCGTCTCTCTTACCGTGTCCCCTACGCCAGGTTTACCAGGGGGGAGTTTGGGCCGCGAGGGAGGGCGGGGCGGAGGAGGGGGCGGGGTGGGGTTGGTGGAGGACGGCGTCCCGGGCCGCACCGGAGAGGAGGAGCCTTGAGAGGGAAAAAAAAACAAATCATCAAACTGCAGCACTGCTCCTCCAACCCTGAAATACTGCAGTTACAGTTACAAGGTGGAGAGATTTGTAAAATAGCTGTTAACGTTTTAACAAATTCATACTGTAGTTAAAAGGTACACTCCTAGATTTGTCTCCAGAATTTGCCCTTGTGGTTGAAACCAGCGTTACAGCTGGAAAATCAATTTTCACCAAGATTTGGGGCATTCACATTTATTATCCAAGTATGCATGCATGTTAAATACTGTATTCTTTTCCGACACTTGATGTCACAAGGGGTGCGCAAAATATTTGACAACTGGATTTCATTGTGTGCCTTTAGTGAACTTTCTCACTAACGGAACAAAAACCATACAATAATATTGTCATTTGTATGTATTACACTAATTCCTAACAGCAACAGCATTAACTCAACTCAGCGCTCAATGTTTACACGAACAGGGAACTTTCCCATCGTTGAACTGGGCATTCCCACCAAGAACTCCCACTCTTCCCCCCGATCGCACTCTGAGCACCGATGGCATGCTGAGTCAGCAGAGTGCTGAATCTACAGGCTCTGGTTCTTGGTCTCTTTGGGTATTGTCACCATACTGTGACCTTTCATTTAGTTCAACAGAAGGTCCTGTCTCTTTAGACTACACTGGAGGGAGATCAGCCCAATGATAGAGGGTGTTTCTCAAAATAGGCTTAATCCAATTGGATTATCTAAATGTAATCTTTTACTTGTACTATAGTAAACTAGTACGCTATAGTATACTAGTTTCTTTACAATACCTTGTTTGCAACATGCCCACATACAAATTGAACATGCTACTATCAATAATTCCACCCAGTCTCTCCATTTGTCTTCTCTTCCAGTGGTGAGCATTGAATTAGAACTCAAAAATGGCTGCTGCTACACAAAGACCTCATTGGCCAATAGCGTTTCAACGCGTCTCTTCAGGTGAGCACCTGATTCTCGAGCAGTCTTGTAGGAAGCGTTATTCTCAGGTCAAGCTTTGAACAAAAAAATACATTATTTGGTTTTTAAATTCAATATTGGAATTAGATAATTTGTTCCATCTCACATAGGATAAGAAACCTCAGATATGGAATGGTGGTCCTTCTGTTAAATATTGTCTTTTTTTACTGCTAATAGAAGATAGATAGATATATAGATATATATATATACATAAAACACAATATAAACAATACAGACTGACATATATATATATATATATATATATATATAGTTTTTGTTGAACCTCTGAACAAAGTGAAAACGTCTATTGTGTCATTTAGCTTTAACACAGCTTTAAAAGATTTTATTCAGACTTAATTCAGTTCCACATAAAGAAATAAAGAAAAGATTATTTGGGTGGCACTTGCTCTACAAATTACACGAGACCTAGGAGGTCTATTATCCCACACGCAGGTGGCATACACACTTTCAAACACGGGGTGATTCAACTATTTTGATCTTAAATTGACTCACTTATCTTGAACATGGCCTTATTACCTTTAATAAGTTCCACCTAAGATTATTTTCACATTTCACTTTAGTTCTCGTTAAACACAATATTTCACTTTATTAGTATTACTTTTTAGCAGGCCCCCCTGCATAGAGTTTCAACTATAACCAACCTTCGATTAGAGCTGCTTTGAACTTGCTTTGTCCCTCAAGTTGTTTTTAAGAGCATATGACTCAAGTGACATTTTGGCCAAGTGAATAGAAGAAAAGTCGACATACCACTGTCCGTGTCTCCGGTTGCAGACGTGGGGCCTGGGGAAGACACCACTGCCCGGTACGTTGGGGGAGGGGGGGGCGGGGGAGGCGTGGTCCGACTCCCCCGGCTGGTGTCTCGGGGCGAGGTAACCGTCTCCATCTCGGCTTCGGGGCTCTGCCGCAGCTCCTCGTGAGCGAGGGCGAGGAGGGCAGCCACGGCGCTCGTCGCCGTCTCCTCGGCAGGAGGGGGGGAGGTTTTGGAAGAAGTAGGGGCTGATGGGAGGGCTGATGGAGCAGTGGGAGACGGCGTCGTAGGAGGGACGCAGGAGGCAGGAGAAGGAGATATGGGAGGAGGTATGGAGGAGGCGGGAGAAGGAGATATGGGAGGAGGGACGGAGGAGGTGGGAGGAGATATGGGAGGAGGGACGGAGGAGGTGGGAAGAGATATGGGAGGAGACACGGAGGAGGCGGGAGGAGAAATGGGAGGAGGGACGGAGGAGGTGGGAGGAGATATGGGAGGAGAGACGGAGGAGGTGGGAGGAGATATGGGAGGAGGAACGGAGGAGGTGGGAGGAGAAATGGGAGGAGGGACGGAGGAGGTGGGAGGAGATATGGGAGCAGAGACGGAGGAGGCGGGAGGAGATATGGGAGGAGGAACAGAGGTGGTGGGAGGAGGGACAGAGGAGGTGGGAGGAGATGTGGGAGGAGGGACGGAGGAGGTGGGAGGAGATATGGGAGGAGGGACGGAGGAGGTGGGAGGAGATATGAGAAGAGGGGCGAAGGAGGTGGGAGGAGATATGGAAGGAGAGACAGGGGAAAGAGAAGGAGGAGTTGTGGGAGGAGGGACGGTGGTAAAGGTAGTTTCCATAGGGGGAGATGAAGAGGGAGGGATGGGTGGGGCAGGGTCTTGCAGTGCAGGAGGCGGAGAAGTGAGCGACCGAAGAGTAGGCTCCCTAGCCAGAGGAGGCGCAGTGGACTCTTCTGAGGGGGGCGGAGAGGTGGGAAGAGGGGGCAGAGGCTCTGCTTTTGGGGGCGGGGAGGTGGGAAGAGGTGGTAACAGGTCTTCTATAGGAGGTGGAGACGAAGGCAAGGGCGGAGCTAGGTCTTCTGGCGGGGGAGGGGAGGTTGGTGGAGGAGGTGCTGGCTCCTCTGGAGGTGGCAGGGAGGAGGGGAGGGGAGGAGCAGCGTTGCTGGGTAGGGGAGGTCTGTTGGGCGATTCTTCTCTGAAGCAGACCCACATATCACCCGCGATGTCCCCTGCAGCTGAGGGCTCTTCTGGGCCAAAGATGTTGTCCAAGTCAGCTATAGAGGACTTCCGGATCGAACTGTCTGTTTCTGTCAACACTTCTGAAAGAGTAGATAGCTGACCAGTCAAAGGCTGCATTTCTTAATGTGATACTATGTGCAAAAGTACTTTAAAACCTACCATTTTCTGCAAAGTATTTATTATGCGGAGTATACATCAAACACAAAATCCCTCATTTAAGAACAACTACTTTTAGCTGAACTGTTTTTTAACAGTGTGCCAATTTAAGACAAACTATATTCAATATTCACAGGAATCAGATACTGCAGTCAGATTACAAATTGCTTCAATGCTCTCAAAGTGTTCTGAAACACTCACACACACAAACACCTCCAGGAACTGTAGGGCTAATCCTTGGTTTTAGGATTACAGAAGAAGCAGCTAGCTAACTATCTAGGCTAGTGTTTTCAAGCGTTGCTGTTGCAATTACCTTGGTAATGACTGCGGTTAACACGGGTAAGCACAAGCTTTTCAAATATTGCATGCCACAATTCTGATATTTTGTCCAGATTTGCTTAACGGACCGATGCAGATAACCAATAAAAAAACAATAACAATGTATTCACCAATATACAGTATTTTGCATCCCTAATTGCAATTGTACTGTCTAGTCTCAATTTCATAACTAATTTACACATATTAAACTATAATGGCTAAAGCCATTTTTTGTATTTTTACAAAGAAAGTCAGTAATGGGGGGTAGGCCAGAAGTTCAACAATGAAGAGGGTTTCAGCTGGGAGAGAGCTGGGGAACATGCATGGGAAAATGTGTAGGCACATATTTAAAACCAGTCAAAAAAGGTAAGATAAAATGGTGTCAGTGTGACGTATATGTGGGCAGGTAGGACAGAGGTGAGAGGGTTCTCTTACCGGTAGCATCTGCAGAAGGAGAGCCAGTCCCAGGTGGGGAAGTTGGGACATTCTTGGGTGGAAGTGGAGGCGGTGCTGCAATGGCAATCAACACGGCCATAAGCAGACTTGTCAGTCTAGAGAGGAACCCCCTAAGATACCTATTCAATACACGTATTATTTTAGTGTTTGCCAAGACTGTCCGTTTGGACAGACCCTTTTCGCCCTTCAACCTGAATATTCTTTCAGTTGGTGACGCCCCTTTTTTGTTTTTAAACATGGGCTAACTTGATTGGCTATGTAACTGGGAGTAGGAGGACAAGTTAGAGATGATTGGTTGCAATGATGTTGCACCTGTGGCCAAAATCTAAACGGCTTGTTTTACACAATTTTGGCTAAATAAGACGCTTGACTATAATTCAAAATTAGTCCAGCTTTTTTGGATCCCTTTGCATAGCTCAACTGCCCACACAACTGGCAAAACTTTATGGAACCTTCAAAACTAAGTCTGTTTAAGACTCCTGAAATCTAGTGTAAGGTAGGCAAAATATATACACAGGCATTTAGCGTTTTATTAGCGTACATACAATAATTACAACTAATCTTGGGTCTGCACAGAATAAGTTTCCAAAACCGCTAGAGAAACATAAGCTCAAGGGAGGCCATTCAACAAAAGCCACAGCCACGACAGCAGCACATTCACCACCATGCCAAATGAAAGGAGTACGTGGATGAAAGGGGTAACAGAGTCTGGGACTCATACAGTAATTCTCAAATCAAATAAGTTACGATCAATACTGAGTGCTCATGAATTGAAATCGGTTACAGTCTGTTATGGAAGTAAAAGATAGAGAGAGAGTTAATCGCACTCTTTCATTGTCTCTATCTCCTCCAGGTTGGTTAGTGGAATGATGGAGGGGATTCATGTGTTGATGATTCCGTGCAGTCATTCCAGGAAGCGCAAGACATTTGCAAGAGGGAAATTAAACTTACTTCCTGTGGGGAAGGGTTTCGTCAAAGACTCGGGTTTTGAGAGAGGAGCCCCCCACACATCCGACTCAAAAAGAACCACTAGGTTCAGGAAGGAACACAATATAGAGGGCAGTATCAGTAGGATAACTGCTAAAGCACACAGTTTGACACATATCCATCAAGGGCTTTCTTGACATTGAACTTCAGTGAAACCCTTGACTTTATGGCATCCATATTATACAAACAAGTTCACATGCTAACAGACGTGATGAAATATTCCGCTTGGATGCTGTATTTAATCTAATTTATAATTTTTTCCCCTTGTTTTTTTCCTTCCGTTGTTTCCTAAAAACAGACGCGTCCATGAAGCATTTCCTGGCAATGTTCATCTGTCAAATTTATCCTGACACAATATTTCGACCAGAGTCACATAGGTTGAGATACAATATGAACAAATGTAGAATGAAAAAAAAACAATGAATTGTTATATTCAAGTGACCAAACTGATTATTTCATCCTAAAAGTATGTGGAGTTTTATTGTATTAAAGAAGCTATTAGTGGCGGGAAGTCTGGTTCATTTTGATGATTTGTTCATTTGAAGTCAGTACCTCTAGGTGTATTGAATTTTTGAGTTTTTCAAGTTCTTTCATCTTTCAAGCTGTCTGAACCCCATAACTTCTGGGTCCCACTACAAGCAGTACACTCTAGACCGTTTAGTGCCATTGAGTCGAGTCAAGTCAAGTTTTATTACAAGGAGACAGCCTGGTGATTAGTGCTTTTATAGACCAACTATGCCAATTTCTCTTTGGTAGCTACATGTAGTTTAATTTTTCTAACCAATTTGATTTACATTCCAACAAACTCAAAAGCTGTCAATGGCTGTGTATAGTCCCCACTACCATCTCGCTAAGGAGGATGAAATCGTACATACCACTGCAGACTCGGTATCAATCAAACTCGAGAATGATTTGTTAAAAATTATTATATATATAGTTTATAATATAAAAATCTTTCTGCAGATTTTGTAGATACAATTATACTGTGTACTAACTCTCAAACGCCTAAGGTTAGCCATTATCAGAAGCGTCCATTAAAACAGACTAAATTGTCTAAATCACCATAACATTGTGTTCTATGCCATTCTTCCTGGCTGCCCGAGGAAGTACTTACCACTGAATATCATCGGTCTCATGAATGTGCGCACTGACAGTTCATACCACCAAACAAAGCTAAATCTTCTCACAGGTATAATTTCGTATACGTATTAGGTATAATCAAGGTAGGAATTTCATTGAAACCAGGGTGACTGAGCTGTATGGGAAGCTAATCTTCAACAGGAAGTTGTGTAACCAATACAAACTAAATCCCGAAGGATTTAATGAGAGCAGGAATGTACATGTAGATAAACACTACTGCTAAGCTATGACTTAGCAAAAAGGAAAAGGGAATGGCGTGGATTGAGAGAGAGAAAGTCAGAGAGCAAGAGGGCTAGACACATTAAATTGAAATGTGAAAAACATACAATAAACATTTATATAAACATGACAGATATAGCCTAACGACCATCAGAGACATGTGGGGACAGAGAGATGGCACAGAAGATACTGCATGTACCCCATATGAACCGAAAGGCTCACCTTCAGTTTTCTGCTCTCCAAAGGCTGTTTCCAGTGGAGGGCCAAATAAGGCTGTGGCATCTTCAGGGAAGGTTACCTTCTGAATGCTGCTAGTCAGCAGTAAGGAGCAAAAGAAAAGAAAAGGACAGGTTACATTTTGAACAAATGTTTCAAAGTGTATATTTATCTGTTGGATAGTGAGGGTAACTCAATAGCTATTTAGCCGCAAGATATCCTTATGATCCTGGAATGGTATCAGGTTATAAATGAGTGCATTTGTTTTTTGAGTGACAGCAATCGTAGATTAAATTCTTAGCAGAGGAAATATATTTTCAAACTAGAGTTGGTTAAAGATATTAGATTATAAGGTTAGAAACTTTCCAGTCAAGTGGAGACTCTGAATACTGTACGCCATGTTACCTGCGACATATTGACCAATCACAGCACACGGCAGCTATGATTGATGGCAGTTAGGTAAACAATGTGAATTGAATTATTATAAATGTAAAAATATTTACATTTAATACTGCATAGTGACTGCTTATACAGAAGGATATAGAACATTCAGTGAACCAAGAGAGAGTCAATGTTGTAGCTTTCTCCCCAAATGCCCGAATGTGGTGCATTGTCAATGCAGTGATTCCAGGGTGTCAGAGACACGCACGCACTTCAGAAATAAACAAGGATAAAGTGTCAAATAGAGACCTCAGATGAGATTTCTTCTGAAACTGCTAATGAGAAACAAGAGGATTGAGGTGTGTGATTCTTTAATCTGACATACCTCGCAGGTTGTGTTACTGCAGCTGGCGCTGAGAATGCGGCGGGCACGACGGGCACAGCGGGTATGGTGCGTCTCGGCCGGGCAATCTCTTCCCCTGCGAAAAAATTTTTTGAAAGAGATTTGATTTGGATTTGATCACTGTCCTTAATGTGAACTTCACTTTTCCAGTGAAATGGAGGCATATAAGATACTTACTGGATTTATTCCTGTTTAGCGAGCCCTGTAAACAAGAAAATAAAAAAATAATAAATAATAAAACAAAAACCGAGATTGAAACGTTAAGGACAGAAAAGGGTTAAAGTAGCATCTCTACCTTAAGGACCATAAATTAACCACACATACAATACATGAACAGCATCAATTTAGCCTCTTTTTATTTTACCTACAACCTATTTAAGTACTAATTTACTAAATAAAAATACTATTTGGATCAGAACAGCAATTTTAACAGCCCAGTTACGAAGCTCAGGATATGAGATGTAGCCTCAAGATGAGACCTGTGTGAGGTGTTCTGCCTGAAAACCAGCTCCAAAAACGCAGCCTACTGTATATGGCTAACCACTATAAAGAGATAGTCTAATAGGAATGGATTGTTTAATTCTCTTCTAGCCACATGTAACATGTATGGGTTTTGATACAGAATTTGTAGCGATACAATATATGACATATATATTGTATGTGTCATATATATGTCATATACATCATCGTTGGCATTACAGAGGTGAGACCAAGTCAACATTGCTCAAGTCCCATGTCAGTCTTAAATCGGGAGAAACAATTGTCTCAAATCACATTCCGAGTGTAAATGCCCAAGTCAATTCTTCGCCATCGTTGCCAAGTGCATCTAATACAAAACTGCCATGCTAGCCAGAAAATGAGAACTGGTTAAATTGCTGCTGTTTGCAATGAGCTGGCTCTGGTGTTAGCAGTACTTGGAAGAAATACTTGACACATTATGCTGCTAAATTATCAAGCTATCTCCATAAGAGTGGAATAGAGAAGGTGTAAGGTCAAGAGTGGAGTTAATGTGTAAGAAAGGCACAAGTAATGTGTTATCGAGACAAGAATACAGTACATTGATTCTGCAGCCGACATCTTAAAAACACCTAGTGTAAGTACATCAAGTACATTTGACTAGATTTTGTTGCAGTAGCAACAAAACAAAAATTCAGAGGGGGGGAGAAGAAAGAGAAAATGCAGATGAAAAGATACATAGGGGAGTGGCTGAAGAAGACCTCAAAGGGTCCAGCTGTCAAAAAATTATAAATTAACTGTTTAAATTGGCATTATAGAACACTCAGGCAAATTAGGGAGGAAAAGACAAAACTTGCCAGCTGACTTGTATAGAGTAAAAAAAAAATACACAACCTGAAGAATCCTTCACACAGGACTCAGCCTTTTCAAAATATTAAATGTCAAATTAACTACCAGCCACTGAACCCATCCTTCCCTCTACTTCCACTGACCCAACAGATGAACTACGGAAAAAAGGGACAAAAAGCACGGTATAAAAGCATATTCACCCCGACCCCAGGGAGACAGGAGGACACTTACCGGACTACGTCTCTGTGACCAGCAAAAAGGAAGAGAGAAGAGACACCTGGTCAGAGAGTGACAAATCAGTAAAACACTTGCTCCTGGAGTATGACAGTAGGAGCTGTGGACATTTTGTAAAATCACAGCTACACAACTCTAAATGGGAAAAATGTCAGAAATAAAAAACAAAGTAACACTTTCTACCAATTATAATAATACTAATAATTAGAATTTATTTATATTAATGATATAATGTATTTAATATTTATCATCATAATCAAAAATACATTTTTATAGCACCTTTCCAAATCACAAGGTTAAAATTTCCTTCTAAATCTCTTACAATCTACCTTTTGCCCGTTTAGGCCTTTATCCTCTATCCTTCATCCAATTTGCTCCTACAGTGCAGTGAGCCATGACTGATTTTGGTGATGTAACAGAGGGGGGGTGGGCCATCTCAGTGAGAGGATTAATTTCATTGGATACTTTGCTGAGGAGACAGCACTGCACATTGTGCATGTACCAATCTCTATACTGTATATGTAGGTCTATTCTTTCAGTGCTGCCCTTTAGGTCTGTGTCAAGAACTAACTGTGCTGAAGCTGTCTTTGGGCCTATCTAAAATGTTTCATGAAAAGAGCAGGCACCAACGCTTCCATCCCACATCGATTCTCAAAATAGCTGTGCGCCAACAAACTTTGCTAACAGATTCTTAGACTTCAATCTTCAAAATATAAATGGCTTTTTGGGGCTAAATGTTTGCCACCAAAGAAAAATGTGCATCTTACTTTTGTTAATGGTGTATATGCATTATATAACTCAAAATGTATTCTCTCTCGGTATCATATTTTATTGTATCTTAGACTTCATAGTATACCTATTAAATTCCAAAGCCTTAGCCAACAGACCTTGGCAAACACAAAAGACAGTGCATGGTATTCCACATTTCACATTTATGTCACATACACACGCTGCTAATAGCCAATGCTAAGCCGTCACACACGTGCAAATCTACATGCGGACACACGCCAAGTACCCAGGACATAGTGGTGGATAAATAACTCATTGTTAATATTAGCTAGGTCTACGTTCAGTGCAAAATCATACCTTTGGCTTGTATGATATACAAGAGTATATGAACATGCAATTATTATGCAAAATAGTGGGTAAAAGAAAACATTCAGTGGCTATGAAAGAAAATAAACAACATGCAGCAGGGCTTACCGGACTCCTCTATAGAGGTTAAGCATCATTACAGGTGGCACAAATGGGAGAGATGATACATATAAAAGGTCAATCAGAGAAGGGAAAGGAAGGAGGGCAAGCAACATTGAAACACTGTATGCATGCAATTAAAACAAAGGTTAGTAATCACGGTAAAACCGGTTTAGTACAGGTGACTGTAGCATTAAGCCGGTAATTCATGCTTTCACCCATTTTACATGTCTCTTTTTTTAAGTGTTACTCAGAGTGGAGGGGAACTGAAAAAGAAAACTAGTGTTCCTGGCCCTTATTGTAGAATGACCCTCATCAGACCCTATGAATGGCCATGTATGTATCAGGGAAAGACTTGGAAACTTGATTTCTCAATGGAAATACTAATTGGTACTGGTAGAGGCGATGTTCTCACATTTGCGCTGGCATAATGACACAATCAATACCTGCCAATATCAACCCACTACATCCATGCATCAACGACACATTAAAATATGGAGGTATCAAAAGCACATCACAGTGATGCATGTTAGCAGCTTTAGTGACCATTCCAAGACTGGATAAATTATTCAGTCCTAGAGCTCATATGACAACAGTCTTTCTGCATAGTACACCAACACACCACTGCATTGTGCCTACTTTCCTACCTGAATTATTTAGAGCAAGACTGACACTCAAGCTTAGTGGCCTTACTGGAAATTTGGAAGAAGGGCATGGAAGGCTAAGAACTGCTTTGAAACAGCACTCCACACTTTGTGTTTGGAATTACCCTTGTGGTTAAAACCAGGTTTTGGCTCTCAACTAAAGGGTGCCTCAACAAACAGCCATATGAAAGCCTAAGTCTGTGCACACAGAATAAACTGAAACAAATCATTGTAGAAAAACACCACTGAGGAAGGGAGGTTAAAGATGTACTAACCAGAGAAGGAGAGAGAGCTATGCTTCCTATAGAGGCCTTCAGTTCATCCACCGTGGGCGTCGCCACGGAAAGATCTGGCGGCAACGGCTTGATTTTGATCTTGAACTTCTTCCGGTGGTCCTCCTCTCCTTCTGACTCGTCAGACGAGAAGAAGTGGGACTTTGTTTTGGTCTCAGGTGGGAAGAAGATGTTAAGGACAGCAACCTTTGCATCTTAGCCACTTTCCTCAGTATGTGATCAAACAAATTTCAATTCAGGTAATGGAATGTTAATTAAGCCAACGAGAAAGCAAGAAAGTTTCCAGCTTGAAACATGGATTTTACTAACAGCAAGATAAATATTGCAATTTCTAAACTTCTGCAGAAATGTCACTCCATCCATACATTAAAAGACAAACAATTAGCTTAGTCTAAAAGCTTTCTAGTCGCAAATTTTAAAAATAATAATTTCTACTCCTTATAGAGGATTTACAAATCTTTCTCATTCACCTTTTTGGGTTGCTATTTATGTTTGCTTGATTCACAGACCTTCATGATACTGCAACGCTATTTTATTCCCTCATAATTATTAGGTACAAATATTTCATGAAGCTTGATGGATTCTATATCCCATAACTAACATTGAACTTTGGAAATATACTTATTCACTGAGTCAATAGCATCAAGTCTAACAATGGAAATAAGCCACTGGCTAAAAGAACAAACTACATTAATTGACTAAAAAGGCTGTATGTCACAAATGAATGGTACAGATGAAGCAGTGTCGAGGATATCTCCAGCTTCTGCCTCGTCCTCGGGTCTGATGCTATAGCCCTCTTCATCCACCTCCGGAGAGTTCTGCAACACACAATTTATAGAACCCTCTTAAATGGCATTCCCATTGTATTAATACATAAAACAAAAGCTTTCATAAGGACCCAGAAGAGAGTTTGTGGGAATACGGAGACTTAAAGATGCTCACAATAGACTAGGATGAAAGGATGAAATATTTAGCAGATCGGTGAAGTTTACCTATAATCATAACAAATGCTAATTGGTCACCTAAATATAAATAACAGTTTCAGCCTGCTGCGGCCATGAGTTAGTCAATAGCATATTGACTATACAATCATCTGGATCTATGAGCCTTGGATCAGTGCGTTATGTTATCTTTAAACCTAGTATAAGGGCGTGTCATGGCATAACAGACAGTACAATAGAGAGGTATGTCGTGACTTGGATTTCATACTTACATATCTGTCCCAGTCAATCTCTCCACAGAAACCATTGGGAGCCCCGTTGGTCTTCTTCTGTGACTGAAATTAATCAATTAATTCCAAATAATGGAATGGAGGTGCATACAATGAAGACATGCACTACTGCTGACTCAGCATCTACTATATGTGTTAGTATGCAGTTAAAATATGGTGCAAGTACAATTTCAAAAGTTAAAGAAATTGAAGAATTTCTTTAACTTGGCCAAAATTCCTCTCTGAAAAATATTAATATTTGGCATTATTTCTGGATTGTAACCAATCTTCTCTGATCTAAACCTGCCATTCCCATTCAGATAGCCAATCAAATTAGGGCATGTTAAAAAAAAAAAAGTGCAACACCAAGTGAAACAATTTTCAACTGGAAGGGAGGAAAATGCTGTCCAGAATAACTACAGTCAGGTCCATAAATATTGGGACATCGACACAATTCTAATCTTTTAGATTAGAATTGTATATGAACAATATGGGGCCTTTAAAACCTTGATACTGTATTGGCATAGGATAGAATTCAGTTCCAAATTATAGCATTAACAGAATGCCAAAAACAATGTTGGTGTATACAATAGTGTATAGTGCATAATATGTGCTGTGAGTGTTCAATCCAAGTCTCTCAACAGTGTACTACATACACTCTCATGCTTTACTATGGCATCTACACACTATACTATGTCTACGGACTATCATATATATTCAACTCTACGAGAAGAATAATTTAATAGATTTCAGTACCGATTCAACCTCTTGGGGTTCCTGGCAGGTAAAACGTAAAAGTACGTAAAAAAAATGTATACTGGGATCTAGTTACATACTGTATATTATTGTTGTATTACATGTTGTAGTGACATTGTTACTAAACATTTAGTTCTAAATAATCCATGACATTTCAAAAAGGTGAATACAGAAGAGAGTCATAAAAAATGATCTGATACTTACACCTCCGTCTCTCTCTCTGTCTGGGGACCCCCTTGTAGGAGAAGGGAGGAAAGAAAACGATTTGTGTCTGAAATTCCCCTTGTGGTCAAAACCAGGTTTTGGCTCCCCTCTCGAACTCCCCTCTAATCCCTCCCCCCACAGCACATTTAGGCTCACACCGTACTCTACCCCTCCCCTATATAACACATGCCAGGAGTGTAACTTTAATTGGTTTTGAACATTGAACAAATCATATTTTTTTATGTTCAGTATGCACCTATACTGCAGGAGTGTTCACATATTAAACTCTTTCATATTTAAATGGTTTCTGTTAGCAGTGTACTTTAGCTTGGTCTTTGATATACCAGCAAACAAGAGGACTTACGCGGAGTCATTGTCCTTCTCTTTCTTCCGTATCCCGAAGGCCTTCCTGGTACGCTTTTTTAGTCCTGGGGGAAATTATACAAAACAAGAGGTGAACTTACTGTACTGTTTTGTGCATATGTGAGGTTGTTTGGTGGGAATAGGACAGTTTGGGGTCATCTGAGAGCGGGAGCTATCAGCCAGTGGCTTAAAGATGAGGTTTTCTTGTATTATTTAGTGACTAGTCACACAACGAAGGCAAACAGACTCTTTCAGCTCTAAAAGTGTGCTGATGGTCAACGCAGATGGATCTCTGTCTTTTCAAAACTGGGGCTGTTTATAGAATCAATCGCGTAACAATCGATAACCTAACAATCAACAGAAATAACCTAAGCCTTGACGGAACGACAAAGTGACGGCACATATTTGGTAACATGTAAAAACTTTTCTTCTGGTAGGGGTGACAATGTAGCATAGGGCGGAAAAACCTATTGTCAAACTGTTCCCCCTAATCAGTCCAGTTCATAGCTAGAAAAACTAGCTATATAAGCTGGCAGTTAGTCATTTCATCCAGTTTTTCTACTTCTTTTCTGATAATCAAGATAAAGTTTGGACATTTACTTGGTGTGTAGAACACTCACTAAAAAAATTGCGTTGTAAAAATTAAGCAACTTACTTGGATGTATTCGAGTTGGGAAACTTTGTTAGATCTCATAATGTAAGTAACCAAAAGAGTACTTTAATATGATAATACTGTTAATACCATTCATCATAGTTCATATATACACGATTCCAATAAAAAGGTAACACTTTTAGAGTAATGTAACGATTTGGGAACACAAAAATGAAGAAAAAATTCTTGTTCCTACTTTTGCAAGTTATAAATAGGTACAGACACAAATAATAATTTAGCTCTGAGCTAAATAAATTTGAGTATCGAATTTAGGAGGCCACATTAATTGCCCTTTGCTCACTTTTTCATCATTACCACAGGTAAAAAAAATACTATACTAAATAATAATGACAAAGAACAGAGACTTTCCATATCCTTACCCTTACAAATGAAAGCCCAGTTATCCTTCTCCATTCGCTCTGAGTATTCCCCCTCTCTCTCATTCTTCCTTGCCTTTAGATAGTCGTCGACTCATCTCATGACAACTTGAGCAGTCACTTTACTAGCACCAATGCAGAGACATACAGCCTGCTAATAGGAACCCGAGATGCTTTTACCTAACTTAAGTCTGGCTGAATTCAACACCAGTTGCTCCAGTCTTTGTCCAAGCAAGTAGCCATTTCAGTGTTTGTGTGTGTGTGCGAGTAAAAATAAAAAGAGAATTCACAGTCATTATAGGAACCGGCTTTATGGCAACAAATAGCCGGTCTATAAGGAATATTATCAGAAAGCCATTGATTGTGACACAAGTTCAGTTACACTACAAGCAATAATTAAATTTTATGCACCAGTGTATGAACACATGGGAATTAAAAATAACCCTGCTTCTGCTAGGAAATCTGGTGCCTGGAGTCCAAATAGGAAATAAAATTGATCCATAGATGGCTATGGGATGTTCCACCCACCAATACCTTTCATTGATCTGGCACATATGCCTTGTATCTTGTCACAGCTTAGGCAAGTCCCGGACTAAAGCAGAAACGCACACACGCACACACACACACACACACACACACACACACACACACACACACACAGCTTGGCATTAATCACACATAGGAAAGTAAATGTAGAAGTGTCTGCTCAATTTGGCCAACCGTTACTTTGACCCATGGGTGTGATGATTCAACATAAATTTGAATTTTAAGTTTACACAAATGCAATTGAAAATTCGTGAATGCGCCTCAATTATTGCTCAGATACAATGGTTGTTAATCTTCTACACTCTCTGAGATCAATGCAGACGTCGGTTACATGACTGCAGTGACACACATTTCTAACCCACCGACAAAACAAAGAACTGGACACACACACCTAACTCAAACCGCCAGCATAATTCTACATAACACAATAAATGCTCATGCTGTGCCCAGAGCAGGGTCTAATCAGATTCTGTGGCATTCAATTGAAAACACACGAAGGCGTATAACCAGGGGTTAATTAGCGGACAGAAAAATAACACTGCATGCAGTACATGCACTTTAATGGCTTCCGTTGAGAGGGCTTCTAGCGGAAATGCTAACGTGATTAGCGGTCTCGTTTAAAGATATAGTAATGTAATTGTAGGGAAAACCGCATGATCTGGAGCCAAAGAGTAGAATGCTGTCACTCTAAACACTGGAAATACTTTTCACTCAAATTGATTAATTCAGTATTCAATGTATTCAGTGAATACTTAAATTCATAGATCTAGGTAGGCTACTAACGTTTGCTAGCTTGTGTGTTCACAAACAAAATTACATAAAAAAGATACATAAACAAGATTTCAGATCTTGTTTATGTAGATCTACCCTACCTAATAAGATTTCAGATCTTGTTTATGTACCATCAAAAAGTGCAAACCTCGGGAGGCACACCCTGACAAACAGTGTGTCAGTATATTATTCCCTATAAGCACCGCCCTACCAAGTGGTTCTTGGACTCCATACCAACACAAGCAAACTAGGCTAGGCCAGGTCACTGAATAAAAGTGCATAATAAGTGTAATGATTATTATATTAGATTATAATAAGCCGACTGAAAGACAAATCTTAGACATTAGGGCACAGATGTGAACATTAAACTCTGACTTTTAAACAGCCAACTATAACAGCTTTATTTGTTGCCTCCAGATATGTGAAAACCTTAACTAGCTGATGTTTCTATTAAGCAGAATAATAAAGCAAAAATGTAGCCCAATTCTAGAGAAAAAGCAGGCAGTGAGTGTAAAGATAAAATATATACGGTGTGTCATGTGAGATTTGGTCTGAGTCACAACACATATTACCCAGACTGCAAGGTGATGGCAGAAACGGGCTCATATTCTAAAGTATGTGAGGTTAGCCACCAGAAAATAAACCGTGTGGTGCAGCATGCTGACGTGCTAGCATGAAGGATAGACAGGCAAAGACACAAACCCGACTAGGCATCAAGTCACTTAGGACAGGGGAGTGAGACAGGCTGGCAGGCATACAGGTAGACTGCGATGTAAACAGCCTAGGCAGACAGGCTATGAGGTACAAGGCTCTATAGAGTGAGTCATCCAATCAACGAAAGAGCAAGATGTCACTGAGATACAACCACACCACAATGGCGCACGCAGGAGAACATTTTCCAACCCTTAAGAGACGTCCATGTACTGTACTGTGACCATAGGCACTCTGGGTAATTATTTATCCAGGATGGGTTGACCACATTGGTGTGCCCTTATCCAGCAATGCCCTGCTTTACACTCAACATGAAGCACTTGAAATAACAGACTGAACAGAACCCTATGTGAAACACAAAAACTACAGCAAAAACAACAAGACACTAAATGACTAAGGCAAACTGATTACACCTCCCTCTAGTTAATTATTCATGCATGTGGTAATGACTTGCTATTGGCATGCATTAAATGTAGCAATACAATATATTATTTATATATCTAAGGTCACGTTATGTCTGCATATTCACATCCACTTCTCAGAGGGCATCTCCCCCAGCCCAGAAAAATCTATTCCCCCCCATATCATTGGCCAGTTGGCTTGCTTGTGTGTGCACACGTGTGTACCACGTTTAGACTATACTGGTCCAGGTGGCTGCACCGTGAGTCATGGACACACACACACACACACACACACACACACACTAAGCATTACATTTGTCCTTTACCGACTGGATGCACACATTGAATAGCAAGACTCTTCATCCACATCCAAAGAAAGTGGGTCAGTGCCAGAAGCCGTACACTGCGTACAGCAACCAGTTGACTGTTGCCGTGGCGACGAGAACAACGATGTTTTTGGAACGCCAAGATGGCGGCTATGCGTCCATCTGTGGCCGGCCAGATAATGTATATACAGTATCACAGTCTCTCTCTCTCCCCCTCTCCAGCTGGCAGCATACGCCCCCCAGGCTACAAAGGGCACCTGCCATTGGAGGATGCTAAGATGACACTAAGATGACTTGCTGCAACCGTGCTCCTTGTACAAGACATAAACCTGCATTTGAAAAACTGCGTGTGTATGTGGTTTGTGTATAAATGCCTGATGTGTTAAATTTCTCTGCAAAACGCTGATCATAGCGCCTTGCTTTTCCTTTTTACGTCCGTTGTCGTGAATAAAAGACAATGTTCACCATTTGTGTTATATGTATTGGGGGGGGGGCGGGGGTATATGCAAGTTTATATCACGGTAACACTTAAAGAATAAACTGTATTTTTGTGTGTTTTTATAACTAAGAAATCGTTTACCTATAAAATAATAATGGTGATGCCTATTGTGTCCTAACCCAGTGAATTAACCTCATGGGGAACTCATGTAAAACAGTCCTGGACACTGATTAAATTTGCCAATGGCATGAATGCTACAGCGTATACATGGTAGACAAATATATATTGTCACACGTATGTATAGTCATATGGCCCAACCCTGGTGTGTGTATTTGCGTATGTACATGCATCTGTATGCGTAAGCTAGCAGCAAACTAATCCTGTTTAAAACGCCTGTGTCTTGTACTGTGCCTTGGAGAATCCTGTTATGGCTCCCCATCACAACAAATCAACCCAGCAGCCGCAGACGGGAGAGAAAGTGAGCGGCAGCCATCCTATTTTTTTCCTTTCCCCTTCGTTGCTTTTATCCACAGCGTTATGTAACGGGAGCCAGCGATAATATTCGCAGTCTCTCACCTCAATGTCATTACTCTAGAAGGATGAAATTGCAAAAGAAGAAAATGTCCTCATTTAAAAAGCGATAGCTACCTGGCATATTGACTTAGCTGAAGAGAAGTGTTCGGCAATTCGTTTGAACAGCAGCCGTTCCACAGAGGCATACGTCTTATACCTAACTGAGGCTCAATCCACACTGAGTAAACGCCCTTCTTTACTGTGTGCTGCATGCTCACCAAACATGTGTGCTATTGCAGGTTCTCGGTTCCCTGGTTATGGCCTGCTCTTATGGGAACAGGAAATGAGCCAGTCTGAACACATCTCATCATAAGAGATACTATGCCAGCAAATACAAAGACAAGTCAAACTATTCAACTATTTACAGAAAGGCAATATTAGTCAATAATAAAGATCGTAAGAGTACCTAGAGCTCCTAAAGTATGTAGTGTACAGGATGGGTGTAGATCCTTTAAATAAAACAAATGTGGACCTGAGACCGCCAGCAAAATTGCATATTTCCTCCCCACACGCAAGGCAATCACACCTTCATGACAATTGTCTTGTTTTACAACACTGATGACAAGTTTCTCTGAGAAAATTGTGGGAAATAAGGTACAAAACATATTTTATATCTTTTAGGCAAAAACATTGGGCATAACATACAGTACATTACAATTAGGTCATTTAGCAGACACTTTTATCCAAAGCGACTTACAATTACATGCTGCTAATACATGGAGCAGATAGAGGTTAGGCATCTTGCTTAAGGATGCTTGCAGGTAGGCCAACTCTGGGGCTTGAACCCACAACCTTCTGGCTGGGAGTCCAACACCCAGACCATTAGACTATCCTGCCCCCTGTACATGTATGTGTGACTTTTAGAGAAGGGGATGGATGAGCTGTGTAGATAGAGGACTGTTTCGACTGGGATAGATAGGTTGTTTAAGGCATTCTCCTTTCATGAATGCTGTAAATGTGGAATTAACATCTCTCCCACACATGCACACTGCAGGCAAGAGCTTATGACTACAGAATGAGTCAGTGGAGTGAGTCAACTTTCTTTATTTTGTCAATTTAAATCAGACTGGGCAATTATGTATAAAGGTGCAATCAATCTAATGTTCTAATGAGGGTGAAAACGTATGTTTGTCTATCATTTTTGGGGGGATTTATATTAAAATGATAATCACGGATGACCTTGTAGTTCTGACTATACTAGTCACTATAGAAATTTGTTACCTCTAGATGTAAGGTAAACAGTTTTTCTGCAAACAGAAAACATTCATGCAGAAAAAAATATTAAAATGCACAGCATTAAAACATGTAGGAGCTCTATATGTTACTACATGGGACATTGAGTTTCGTTTAATTGTGTTCATTTATACAACAAGACAAGGCCAAAAAAGTCACAATAAAGAGTAACTCCATCTGTCAAGTGCAAATAGTGCCACACAACTGGGAAACCCATATAACACAAACTACAATAAATATTTATGTTTACTTAGTTTAATTATGAACAAACCATAAGCAGCTAACACACCATTATACCATTGTAAATAACTAGACTTGTTTTCATGCTTTCAGACTGAAGCTGGTGGAGTAGTATTTTTTCATTATCCTTCATCATATTTGCAAAAATCTCAGTCTATCAGAGTCCAACCCGTAAACAGGAAAAGGAAGTGTCCCTATTCAGATAAACAACTGCAACCTTGTACAAAATGTCTTGAAAGATTTACTCCAAAATATGGTGTTTTTTTTCCTCTTCCCATTATTCATCCAATAATTGTGGAGTCACAATTTACTATTACAATTTAGACTTTGGTCATTTAGCAGACACTTTCAAAACAGACTAAAGTAAGTAGTCTGTAAGAAAAGTAAGAGTAAAATCAATTAAAAGTGATTTAGCAAAACATTTGACAATGGCCAAAATGAATCTTAGAAAACACATAATGGCAGATTTGAGATAAAATGTATCCTCTACCCTCTGCACTCAAACTTTAGGCTACATACACTGTAAAAAAATAAAAGGGAACATGTAATCATCACAGTATAACTCCAAGTCAATTAAACTTCAGGGATATCAATATTTCCATTTAAGAAGCATAAGCGATTGTAAATCCATATCACCTGTTTTGGTGCAAATTAAAGTGACAACAGGTGCACCCACCTCCAAACCGGTCATGCTGGATGATGTTGCAGGCAGCATAACGTTCACCACGGTGTCTCCAGACTCTTTCACGTCTGTCGCATGTGCTCAGTGTGAACCTGCTCTCATCTGTAAAGAGAACGGGGCAGCAATGGCGGACCTGCCAATTCTGGTGTTCTCTGGCGAATGCCAATCGAGCTGCACGGTGCAGGGCTGTGAGCACAGGTCCCACTAGAGGACGTCGGGCCCTCATGCCACCCTCATGGAGTCTATTTCTGACTTTTTGTTGGTTGGTTAGAAACACGCACACCAGTAGCCCGCTGGAGGTCACTTTGTAGGGCTCTGATAGCGCTCCTCCTGTTCCTCCTCGCACAAAGGAGCAGATACCGGTCCTGCTGCTGGGTGGTACCCTTCTACAGACCTGTCCGGCTCTTCTCGTGTAACGGCCCGTCTCCTAAAATCTCCTCCATGCTCTTGAGACTGTACTGGGAGACACAGCAAAGCTTGCTCGTATGGATGTGGCATCATGGAGGAGCTGGACTGCCTGCGCACACTGAATGGGCTGCAGGTACCGAGTCATGCTACCAGTAGTGACAAGGACACCAGCAAAACGCAAAGCTAGAGAAGAAGCAGTCAGGAAGGATAAGGTGAGAGCAATTGTCTGTGGCCACCAACTGCAAAACTATTCCCTTTTTGGGGGTTGTCTTGCCGTTGCCTCTCCAGTGCACTTGTTCTCACTTTAATATGCACCAAAACTAACTGGACAGATGGATATCCCTAAAGTTTAACTGACTTGGTGTTATAGTGTTTGAGCAGAGTATTAAAGACACTTCAGCTTCCTTAGGTCAATATAAGTATACATACTGTCAAGTATGCATTTACGATGAAATATTTAATTTAGCTGCTGAAACTGAAAATATATATTATATACTTTTACCATGTCTAGTCTACAAAAGATGGTCGCTGTAAGTATGTGCGCATAAATTGCAGAATAATTGCATTTACATTTTGGATTAAAGGTTAAGTGTGTAATATTTCAGAGGCTCTAGTGACAGAAATGCAATATAAGATCCAAAACTATGTTGTCAGT
>JAODLI010003316.1:0-30117 GCA_027575585.1 Percopsis omiscomaycus | reverse complement strand
CTAACCCCTACCTGCTCCATGTAATAGCACCATGTAATTGTAAGTCGCTTTGGATAAAAGCGTCTGCTAAATGCCAATTTATAAATTGTAAACATATAGGCTAGCATGTAGTCTGGCCAATATAAAATTAAAAAAAAGAAAATACATTTCCAGATACAACTGTAAACAACTATAATATTCTAACAATATATAAACAAACAAATAAATATGTAAATATATTTTAAAACCATTTTGCGAACCCAAAAGAGCAATTTGCAATCCATTAGGGGTTTCCAGACTTCTGGATCCACTCATGACCTTTCACCTCTCTATACAGGCAACAGGTGTAAAGAGGATTTCTCTCAAACTAATCCAATTATATATTAGGCGTTAGTTTTAGAGGCAGATTAGTGAATAGCACCTTCATGAGGAGAATAGACTATAAGGATAAGACATAAAATATAAAAACACAAAACAATTACTGTATATGTCGTGTCAAATAGGGGTGTTCATAAATGTAGCATAACTGTGTGACATAATTATCCATCTCCTTAAATGTATCATAACTATTGCAGTAGTTCAACCTTTTTCCACTCATGGTCAGCAAAAAGAGGCTTGCACACGACTACCATTGTTGAGAAGCAGAACAATGACCTATAGCCTAGCTACTGATGCAGAGTCCTGCAGAGGCTTAATGGAGTCTTAAAGGAGTAGTGTGTGTATTATCTGACCACCATGTGCACACGTGCTTCATCCAATTACATGCTTTCAATTCAAATCCAAACACAGTGCTTGAAATCTGTTCTTCTTAAACAAGGGATTTTGTGGCAACTTAAGGCCAATCACTACCGCTGCTCGGGTATTATGCATGTTTACAGCACGTGGAAATATCCAGCCCAAAATGTGAGATTTTAAAATACTTTAAGTGATCATACTAGACTTACACACACTAACACTTCAATACATTTACATTTAAGCATTTAGCAGATGCTTTTATCCAAAGCGACTTACAATTAGTAGCCTAAATTACTTCACATATGAATTTGCACAACATTACTGGAAAGTGTATCAATCGATCCTCAAAACAATTAATATTTACAATAATCTAAAGTTATCACTCTACATTCACATCTTACTCCTCTAATACTGTCCATGCATTATATAACTATCCATAGAGTAAGTGCCAAACATTCCTTCTCCTATGCGATCAAGTGTTATCGACCAGAATCAAACCAGGTATCAAATCCTCTCATTGGGATATACAGTACAGTGAACTCCGGTATAAGGCCGATTCCTATTTCAGTAAACAGTGCTCGGTGGAGTCCGTTGACTATAAACAGCATTGGAATGTCATGGAGGACAGTTCAGAGGAATGTCGTCCAGCAGGTTTACCTCTGGGGTGCTCATAATCCCAACAGTCTCAAACTACCTGCCTGAATCCTATGGATCCTAGGAATCCTAGGAAATCCTAGGATTTCACATGATTGTAGTACCTCAATTTACCAAGTTAACAGCCAAACTGTTTACACTTTATTGGCAGTGTCAGAAAAAAGTTTCAGATGTAGCTGTAAAGGTACGCTCCTCGATTTGTGTGTGGCCTTGTGGTGGAAACTACAAGTTATTTTGGTTTAAAACACTGAACACTTGTCTTCCTTCTACAGAGCTCATAGGGTCACACTATTCTCTGCACCTACCCTTACAGCCATACGAACATTCGAACACAGTGGTGTTTAAAACACCACTGTGTTACACCACTGTTAAAACGCAATCATGGCTTGTACCTTTAACCTTGAATGAGGGGACAAAATCCTTCAACTGCAGCGAGGCATCGCTAAACAGCAATGTACCCCGAATTAATAAATGACAGCTAATAGCAGAACTTACTTTTTCAGCGTCTCAAATCCCTGTTCTTTGTACTGAAGCTCCTGTTTCATACAGGCTAGGTCTCGCTTCAATTTACTCACCTGCGAGAAAGAGAGAGAGACAGAGAGAGAGACCCAGATAATATAATCTTCTCATGTGTTCTCCTCTAGTAGTAGTAGAAGCAACAATAGCAGTAATAGTAGTAGCAATAGTGATAGCAATAGCTGCAGCAGCAGCTGTAGTAGTAGTAGTAGTAGTAGTAGTAATAGTAGTAAAACATGTATTCTCTGAATGAGTTAGCTGAATGAGTTCATTTAAACAATCTTAAAAATGTCGGTTGTTAACAAAGCAGGAGAATGTTGCCTCTTAGATTCACTTGTTTCTCCATATAGCTCTTCCCTCTTACAATGTGTAACGTGTACATGGTTTTATACTGCACAATTAATGTTTAATTTGACATTGTGTGCTGCTTCCTTGGTCAGGTCTCCCCTAGAAACGTCAATGAGACTAACGTGGCTAGATAAATAAATAAATAGCAGTAGTAGTGTCACTGAATGTACTGAAGTAAAGTACTAACTAAGCGGAGTTGGTATTAACCGCAGGAGCTGTTGGCAGTACTTAACAGCAGCCGATCATTAAGACTAATTTTCTTAAATACACATTGGAATGCAGAACTTGGAATTCCTAAACCCCAACTGGAATACAATCCCAAGAGTAAAGTCGGAAAGAACTGAGTTGTGGACAGAATAGTTTGGAGACCGGACAGTTATACAGGGACAATACAGTTACATGTCACTTAGTAAGGGACGGGACAGTTAGGGACTCCAATGTGTGTATCCTACTATATAGGGGGTAGAAGGTAATATACAATACACTTCTTTAAATCACTATTCCAGAGATGCAAGGTACTTACCCGGCTTTTAGCGGTGACGATCTCAGCTTTGAGGATCTCCGGGTCATACTTACTGGAAGAGGAGGACCTGGAATTTACTGTAGGAAAGAAGAAAAAAAGAAAAAAGGAGATTAAATTGACAATAATTCAGGCGAGCAACAAAATTATATTAATACAACGTTTAACAGTCGGATCGATTAAATTGTGGGTTAAGGGGGCGGAGCTATAAGCCAAGCAAAAGGTTTTCTTTTAAAATTATTATTTGTAGTGTATTTCTGCTTTTACAATGCATTTCCTCTCTGTAAAAATGCTTCAAAATAGACTCAAGGCGGGGGAAAAAGCATCATCTCAGCGAGCAGCATCTGCCTCGCGTGCAGTGTACAACGGGCTTTAGAGCAACACAATAACAGGCAACTACTGCCGTTATACAGACAATAGATATCAATCTTGAGCTGATACAGTAAAAGACGTGCCAAACAAAGCCATAGAGGAAGACGAATGCATGATGTACGCATGTCACACAGCTGTTCTGTTCTGATTTAAATGCATCGGCGCATGTAGACACCAGACCGTATTAGATCACATCTAATGTAAACAGTTGACTCGAAACCTTCATTGGTAATGATTTCAATCAGAATGACAAAAAAAGTGTGCGAGTAAACCCAACTACTGCCTTTTTAATCCAACCATTCCCTGATAAGTAAATATTTAACAATTACAAGTTAGCATTCCAACCAATCAGATGATAGCTTTCCCACCAAAGACTAGCCACCAAAGACCTTCTACCCAATCACAGAGGGTGGGGTTAATTAACTTGACCTATCCATCTATTTTTCCATCTGTCTATCGTTCATAGTTTCCCGGTGTAGACAGATAAACTGACGGGCAGACAGGAGTCTCTTACAGCTGGTCTGGGAGCAGGACTTGTCTCTCCAGGTGTCGTGGAGCTGTCGGTACTCCTGCTGGGCCAGACGGAGCCTCTCCTCCTTCACCTGGTAGATCTCCTTCTGGGCGCTGAGCGCGTCCCGAGCCACATCCAGGTAGTCCCGCAACATGGCCTCCTGCTCCCTCTGCCACTGGGCCCGAGGGTCCTCCAACTGGGTACTCTCTGGGGGAGGGGAGGAGGCGGGAATGGGGAGAGGAAAGGAGAGGAATAAACTTTTTGAAAACAGATTTTGAGTAGCTGACTTATAAGTAGCACAGTTTGTGTTTCTGTACTGATAGCAGTTCAGCTAGAACCTGTGGTGGTGCCAGCGCCAGACATATTGGGGGGTGAAAAGCAACTTTATTTTGTGAATTTTATTTACAAAGTGATTTACAAATTTATAAATGGCATGCGTCTTACTGGTGTTGTGGTCGACATAGTACGCTCCTACAGCAGGATCATAAGCCTCTTCCCAGCCAACCGGAAGCTCGTCTCCGATACAGTCAGCGAACGTCAAAGGCTTTGTCTGCCTGAAAATACATAATAGAACTTTAAACACAACCACAACCAGACTCACAGCATGTGTAGCAGTAGCAGTAATAATAATTTAATAAGAAAACCTTTTATTTAAAGCACCTTATCACAACACCCAGGTGAAATGTGTATTCATTATCCATAAAAGGCAGAGCTGGAAAAAGACAGGTCCCCGTAACGTGTAGACACGACACAGGGTGTGTGCATGTGTCCAATCATGTGCCGTGCATGTATTCAAACAACATTCTGTTAACCTTTTATGCTTTACATAACAGGTTATTAGCAGTGGTTTTCAAGGACGCCCCAATTGGTTGCATGATTGCACAATTTTGACAATTATTGAACAATATACTGATTAATACAAATGTTGTTTATGCTTGTTATTTATATTTATAATATATTTTATGTTATATTTTTATAAAGAGGCTAATTGGTTCTCCCCTTGTGTGCGATTGTGGCTTAACAATTTGAAAACCACTGCTAGGGCTAACAAAACACCACAAGCAAATTAAAACCATTTAAACTAAACTAAAATCTTCTTGCCTGAATTTGTTGTATAGTCTCTTTCTCTATGTGTGTGTGTGTGTGTGTGTGTGTGTGTGTGTGTGTGTGTGTGTGTGTGTGTGTGTGTGTGTGTGTGTTTGTCTCTTGCCAGGCACAATAGCTGAAGCTGGTTCTAGCATTCCACAGGCAATGCTGAAACATTGCCTGGACGTTTCTGGGGCAACCCTCAGGACCCCAGGCATCCAGAGGGGGGGTGCACACACACACACACACACAGAGAACGACCCAGGGTTTTTAGCGCCATTCTTTTCTCAATTCAGAATTTTCCATTTTACTCCCATTAAGGCATGTGCGTGTGTCTTAGACAAACAGAGACACTGTTTACTTCAACAGCAGTGTTTCCATAATATGATTATAGGTCTGAATGGAATAATAAGTTTAAAATGAGGACCATGCAAGTTATATCTAGATGACATTTAAACTAGTTAGTGTTTATAGTTCCGTCTTACACTTTACTGACTGTCTTACTGTGTCTATTTATACTGCATTGAGATTACTACAATGCGATATCCTGGCCACGTAACTGATTCTATCAATGGTTTCTAACTGTACACCGTGAGGCCCAAGAGCACATAGAAATACATTCTCCCTCCTATAATTATGTCACAAAGCAGCTCCACCCTCTATGGTTAAACGCGTGATAATTAGTAAACGGTTACACACAAATGTACAAGACAATGCCAGAAAACAAAACAAAACACCATGCGCTAGCAAATTATTCTATTTAGCTCTTCCACTTGAGGTGTGTCGCTGCCCTACTGCCGTTTGTAATAATGCAGACGAACGCACACACAGAGTGGAGTCTGTACTGGGTGACACTAAACTGGTTCCTTTTTCAGTTCATAAATAATAAACGGGTTCACAGAAGACCCCTTAGCCGCGATCTAAATTTAGCCCTGATGATGCAGGGAGATGGAGAAAGAAAGACTCTCGCAGTCCCGCTCGCTTGTGAATCCACCAGGGTGGCCTGTTCCAGAGACAAGACCAGCAGCATCGCCACCCTGACCTCAAGAGTGAGGGGGTGCCAAGCTTGTTTTACAGATTTATATGCTTACTTTCAATTGCTATTGGATTGGAACTTTTCTTCCCAAGTCCCATCAAAAAGCTGTGCCGTTAATTCTCAGGCACGAGAGTGTTACAAATAGAAACGGACTACAGTATGTGACAGCCGTTTCTGCCAGTCATAACTGGCAGGTATTCTTTCAGAGCAGAGTCATCAGAAATTTGTTTTGTTTTAAATGATCATGCAAACAACACTTAAAACGCTTGCAGATACCTTTAGTGTGTTTATTGGACCATAAGAAATAGTCTTAGTTAACTACATGCTGGAAGACCATGTACTTTATACGCAAACTATAAAAACACAATCATTGTGTGCTGTGAAGCGGACGGTGTTTAGGTCGCCTCAGCCCACTTATTGACAAGGTTACGTCGGAGGTTTGAGATGTTGCTCCCACGTGCCTACTAATGTTCTGGGCGGGCTACGCAACAGGTAAGTCAAGTATTACAGCTGAAAACATGCGTGTGCACACACACACACATTGGCCAGTGCGTGTGCGCGCACATATACACGGCAGGTTTCACATACCGAGCGCCAGCACACAGGGTGCGTGGCTGAGCGGTGAGTCAGACCTTCACTCAGCAGGCAATGGACATTCCTGAGGTGCATTTATTGGCCTCCAACTTCCATTTAATAACTGGTCAAAGTCTAGCAGTAAAACAAATACATTATATCTCTCCACACACACCTTCAATGTTTCATATTGTGTTTAATAGGCTACACTTGAATAAACATGATTCTCTCTCTCTCTCTCAATGTGTTTGGTGTGTCACTGATGGTGAAGTGACAATATGGCTGACAGAAGAATGGAGAAGAACGTCTGTGGAGGCGCTAGGAGTGAATTATTTCAAGCTCACCAAACTTCCTTGTGTTGAACACTGCACAAGCAAACGGCGTTACAGATGCTGCCACTTTGCAGAGCTACTATGGTGAAGATATTTGGAACAGTTGAGCATTAAAGGGACACTCTGATTTGTGTTCATAATTACCCTTGTGGTTGAAACCAGCAGTAAGAACACACTACCCTCTACTCCTCCCCCTACTGCTCTTATAGGCTAACACCACTTGGAGAGTTCCAAGACTGAGAGAGGCTGAACAAAACAAAAGACTGAAAAATATCTAATTTACCAATACAACAATTTGATTTGCAACCAACCACACGAAACTATAAGTTATAGTCATATTATTGATATATTCTTAAGTAGACATTTACATTTTTAGACATTCACATAGGCTACCAAGATAACCAATTGTAAGCAGGTGTGCACTCTCACAAAATAATTATTGTAATACGTAGTAGTACATGTAAGCTATAGTATTAGTACAGGCATATTAGTAGTTAGTATTATTATTATAATAATTGGTATTATTAAGGCACAGGTATGGGAAACAGGTCTCCTTCCTTAGATAGACCTTTTAGTTGCGAGACAACCTCCCAGTTAAAAAGGGGTATATTCTAGAAATGTTGGAATGGAAATTTAAAATAAATGTACTTTTATTTTTTTAAATAACAATTCTACCACTCTTTAATTAAATTGTGCATCTTTTCATCCCAAGTTTAACAATAACCTCATCTGCTGCTGTAGTAGAAGTAGCATGTACAGTACGGTATAAGAAACTGAAGCCGGATCTATGCCTCTCTGTATGAAAGCATGATGCAAACGTAAACCATCTGTGACATAGCAGACAAAAGCTGCCACCCACATCCAGGAAATATAATCACTACACCTAATGCTTGTGAATCACATGGTTTACAGTCAAATCAAAAGAGACCTGACAGGGAAATCAGCACAAAGGTAACGATGCAATTTTCTGAGCAATAAAACAAGGACCCACGTGACCTTGTCTGAGTGCTGGGACTAACATATTGGAATAGCTTTACTTTGGTTTGATTCTAGTGGCCAAAACAGAAAGCATGAGAGAACCAGACGGTTTAATGATCCCTGACATGGGCCATCCCTGCAAGCACCTTTGATGGAGATGCTTGAATCTTTTTGGATAAAAATCATCTGAAACATAAAACATCTGTAATTCCATCCTAAGCCTTTGTCATAGCGTTGTATTAAGACTAACATCCAATAGCGATATGCTTTGACAATAATAAACCAACTCAGTTTGATAAATCACTCATCTTGTGCAGCCACATACATCCCCCCCCCTACTTTTCTCCAACTCTATGTTGTCTACTGTCTGTCCTACTGTCACCATCTCTTGTGGCCTATTGGGTGAAGAAGAGCTGAGTTAAACGGTCTACTTCTTTAAATAAATCATAGAAATCTAGTAGCAGTTCACAAACACAGCTTCTTCCCAGTTCCCGCTGAAAGTTTACAGGGCCTCGTCCTGCCCTTTGACCACACGCACCTTGGCAGCTAGTGAAAGAGATTTCAGATGAATCAAGGCTTTGCTCGGCTGGCCAGCCAGCGAGCGAGCGGGTCGACGTGTGTTTCAGGAATGCGGTGTCTTTTGTTTTTCAGGGCTTGGTTTACGAGTGATCCCTAGCTCTGCACTCCCTTTTCTATCCACGAGATCAACGGAAGAGGAGAGTCTTCATTCTTTACTGGAATTACATTAAAATGGAATTGCAACAATGTGTGTGTTGTCACCGCGCACTTAAACGGTGCCAGTGCCTACTAAAATCCTATTACTTTGTGTTTTGCTGCGTTTTTGCCGCCGGTCAGCAACATGACTCGAGGATACAGCAACGTTTATATGGAGATGTTTGGCATGAGCGGATAAACTATAAAAACGTCAACTGTTATAGACCTAGGCGTTTGTTTGCGTCACTGATGACTAATTGACTCGGCTAATTGTCTTCACTACTCGACGACTGAAAAATTGTGAAAATGCCCATCCCTATTATTATTTACCCAAGTATGTGAAGGATGGAGCCATAGACGGATTAGCCATTGCCTGACATAATCTGTGTTGCTCAGCAGAACCAATGAATATAACACCCCCAATTTCCTCTCTGGGGGTTAATATACTGCTATCTTCTGTTATTTCATTGAGTTCCACCAGTACATCTCCACCACCACGTCATATATGCCAGCCGATCACTGTAAACCAGACTTGCTTATTTTGCCAGTCCAAAAAAAGCAATCAAATGTATTAACATTTTTAATGTATTTAAATCTCATGTCTGGAGAATTTTGGATTTTTGAGAATTTTTTTGGCAGACAGAAGAATAGCCATTTCTGAGGACAGCACCGATTGGCTCCTCCTTGTACTAAGTCCAGTGTTACAAAAAAATAGTCCTAATTCCCAAGAATTCAAAAACTAAGCCACTAAAAAGGGATTTGGTGTTAAAACCCACAGGCGTCTTAAGTAAGATGCATAGTGGGGCATGGCCCCCACCTCCTAGGATCAAGCAGAACTCTGTCCTGGAGCCCGAGTGCCGTATGCTAGAGGCTCTCTAAGCCTATTGTGATGGTGGATTTACATGAGAGAGGAGGCTGAACAGAACAGTTACTGAAACCTCCAGAGCTGGTTTATATTGACAGGAATGTGACCGAACTGCAACTTCCCCAGAATATATCGTCAACTGGAAAAAAGGGTTTGTGGTGTCTCATGGAATTTGTAGTGAAACATAGTAGACCTATCATTTTGCAATTTCATAAATATTTTAAAACCTCCCATTCTTTACAAGACATTTCCATATACGTAGCCTACATGTAATATCTGAGCAAAATGAGCATTCAGCGATAAGCACCACCAATCTGCCTTGAAGCCTGATTGTACAAAGCGCGTGCATGCACGTGGCCTCGCACAGTGCGTAATCTTGCACACTAAGTTGTTAAATGCAGCTGTCGATAGTCCAATTAATGTGAAATACCACTATAACTTTTTTTGCTGCCGTAAAGGATTATGAAATAGCTTTATCATGGTCAGAGTGCACATGGTACAATATGGGTTATAGTTTGTTTCTGATTCAGTCAATAAAAGTGGCATTTGTTTCAAATGCTTGGCATGATATTTTGTCAGGAATCTCATCAGCTGGGGTGATGAGAAAAGATGAGAAACAAAAATTCAAGCTATTCTTTTATAGTTTTTTTTTTTTGGGTCTCATAATGAAGTAGATTTGCCTGGTGAAACTGAAACAGGGTTGTAAGCACTCAAGTTAGTCTCTGTGTGCCACAGCTCTTCCACAAACACATTCCACTGACAGATGCTGTAACATAACAGTTCCTCAACGCAGGCCTGCCCGTTAAATTGATTACCAATAAAAACATCCAAGAAGCTTTTGCCTTGATCGGTCTTACAGGAAGACCTATGGGGAGCTGTCCCCACTTCCGGGCTAGCCTCCATTCCACTCTCCATTTCAATCTTTCCCAAAAGCTGATATAGCCTATTGTATAGGCTATATATAGCCTATGCATATTCTACGCTATATGGGTATCCACCAATTTATTTGTGAATACAAAAAGATACAACCATTATTGTTTTCTAGCATTCAGCCAATACACTTCCCATGAAAGCACAAACTTCACAGTGTAGTTTTTAACCAAGTGTGCAATCATCGACCTGAAAGTTGTGTTTCATTTTTGGGGTTTTTCAGTCACATCTAAAAAGGAGTTACAACGCTGGATTAACTAGATACAATATGAATCAATGCTCAATTTATTAATGGCTATGGCATATATATATATAGAAATTCCAAATACAAATTTATACTAAGTGAATAAAAAAAACATTTCAAACTCAACAAAAATTATACAATTTGCACAATGTGACCACTGATACCAATTCAAGAGTGTTTTATCAGACCAATTCCCCATCAGTCAGCCAAACTGGAAAAAAAAAATCTATTCCCAGATAGAGTCTCTCTAATCTGTAGATGACAGAGCTGACCCACAACTTGTCTGAAGGTCACAGAGAAGCCATTTAGATACCAATGTGAATAACTCTCTGAGATCCCGTCTCAGGTTAGTGGGAATGTGGGATTAGTGAAAACAGTCTTTGTACTCTGCTCTGAGGCCTGATGTCACGTGACAGCAGGTGGCAGAAGCAGATAACAGACACTGATGCTAAGAGAGAGAGAGAGAGAGAGAGAGAGAGAGAGAGAGAGAGAGAGAGAGAGAGAGAGAGAGAGAGAGAGAGAGAGAGAAACTCCTTTATGCAAAATGACTATGGTATTTTATGGTGATTTTACCATTATTCATTTTCGTAAGGGCTGAGGGATTTTGTCAAAAGCATCTAGCCCAGTCATTAGTAGGCAATATTGTTACTGCCCTAGTTTTTATCATCATCGACCTTCATATGACCCCAGCGTGACCCTACCTGTCTCGTGGATCAATCCAGCTCGTGATCTTGTTGATGTGGTCAATGTAATAAACTTTCCCGTCAAAGTCACGGGCTTCTTCCCAGCCCTCCGGTAGTGGCAACTCCTTTCTGGGCATGTCAGGCGAGTCTCCATGTAATATCCCGCACCAAATTCCTTAGATTAAAATAGTAATATACTGTATAACTATTCAATTCTGTCGAACGCAAAACATCTGATGTTTTAGAGAGGCGCGGGACTGGCATTCCCAACTGGGAATGTTGAATTAGGCATAATCAGCATTAATTTCCAAATTCCCGGCCTGGTGTGACCGGGATTAGGCGACCACCCATAATAACGTCTAGTCGTGCTACTGAACATGGAAGTTCTCCACTTCAAAAGGGGTGATATTTTCAAAAACAAAACACACTCCTCTTTTTAAAGAACAGTTTGAGAGTTACACTTTCGCGAACGATGTTATTCCAATGTCGGTGACAAGTCATCCATGTTCAGACGCTCTGCAGCACACGAAATAAAACAGATGCCGATGAATTTAGGAGAGCGATGAAGGAAAAACATTTTACGATTATATTTGCTCTTATTTGCTTAAGTATGCAGAGGTTTTGCAACTTTCATCAGGATGGAAAACTTCTGTCTTCGCAAGTGACAACTTTCCAAGCGCGTTGTCCAGCGGTCTGCAAAACACGAATTGCCTGGTAATTTGTTCTGCTTCACAAAAGCAAAAACTAGCCTAGACTCCAACTGCAAAAACGCAAGTACATTAAGAAATGCAGCACAACGAGATGTCTCGCATTGCAGACCTCAAATATTCCAGGATCCAAAACCTGAACTCATTCCTGCCTGTAGGCCACCATGTTTGGCAGCGCCGTAGAAACACTGGAAAACAGAGGATGAAATAAAAATCGAATCCCACTAAATGGATCAATTTGTTGGTTCTGTTTATAGGGCGGATGTAATGTTCCCAATAAAATCCAGTACTCTCGTTGACAAAATTCGCCAATTAAATCATCAAATAATCCGGTTGTTTGTACCGGAGGGGGTAAAGTAATCTCTCCCAGTCCCGAACTCAGTCTGACGATCAGTGACGAAATCTCGCGATGCAACAGAGTGACGTAGTCGTGTACAGGTAATGTGTTCTCGCGTTGCCTCTGCCTCTCTTCATTACACACACTTTCTCAGTGTGTTTATTTGAGTAATTTGTGTGTGTTCGCGCCCGCGCAATAACTGGCAAGTTGGTGGATTAATTCCTCGAACTAGGCCTACACACGCTTCTGTATGCCTGTTCTGTCAAACAAATTTGGAAGTATACAGCGCCATCGTGTGATGAACCATTTTACCATTCTACCGTTCATAATACCATGAATATTGATTCAATCAGAGGTGGATTACTGAACGGGCCTACCGGGCCCAGTCCCAAGGGCCCAAAGCAACAGGGTCTCAACCGTCACTGTTATTAACTTTTCATTTCTTGTCGCATAGTCAAAGTTTTAGTCATTCATGTCAGTAACAGAGGCCCAAAAGTCCTAGTGAAAAACTGCTTTAATAATTGAGTGTAGCCCATTGTCTCATAATCCACCTATGGATTCAATGTAGCCTGCATAATCAGTTCAAGTGTTGTTGTTATTGCTGTCTTGGCAAAACACCATATTCTTGGAAACGTTTGTTTAAGTGTTCCCTTTCTCTCCCACCTCCCCACCCTACAGATAAGAGCTGCATTTCAACTCGTGCTATCAGCCCAATTTGCCCTGCCCTAATTTATTTCAGGGAGCGATCTCCCTGAATTTCTGGCATGACACCTTCCTGACATCTAGGCGGACTGGGTGCCTGGCTCCTACACAAACAACTAGTGCTTGCTGTTCACTAGCGGTGTCTAGCGGCCACGGGTAGGATATATAGGCTACTCACTGTTAACACCGGGAGAGGCAGAACCCTTCGGTGTCCGAACAGGGTGTTACCAATTGAGACCTGGATCCCGGTAAACACCGGTATACCGGTCATTCATGGTTCTGCTCCGCAACATCTCCATCGCTCTGACGGCCGCCGTGGCCGCGTTCGGCTCCGCGCTCTTCATCGCCTTTAATTATTTCTACAGAAGGCGGATATGGTCCCCGGCGCAGTATTGTGTGATCCTGGAGGTGAGCGGTGTCTTTGCTGTTCTTGTTTACGTTACACTACATTCAACTTCTTCGCGGATTGTCTAGATACCGGCATTAACGCAAGTAGCCAATACCGTTATAGGGCGTTTAGCACGAAATTAAGATTTATGGAGGTGGAAGTGAATAAATTAATAATTACTTGAATAGGCGTGAAATTATTATCTAATAATGCAAATATGTCGACGTATAAACAGTTAACATTTATAATAGCAATATCAACTTAAACAATAATAACAACAATAATAATGAATAATAAAAAGTAAAAGGATAAAATAACTTAATCGTGTTTCTTAAATCTATTAGATCTGTAACAGTTTTATCTCGCTCATTAAAGAACAAGGTTGTTGACTGGCTGAGAATGTGTGGTTGTGCATTCATGCGTGTGTTAATAAAACGTGTTTCTTTTACATTTACATTGAAACCACATATTTGTAAACAGGTAATTTTTTTTAACATATTCATTACCTGTAGGTTATCTCTGTGTGTGGGCTATTGAATACATTTACATGAGTATAGAGTTAAGGCACAATATTGTGAGCTATACAAAGTGCAAAGGAGCTATTTTTGGAATCACAACAGTGACCACTTGAAGAGAATGGATTTTCCAGTGGCTATTGACCCAGCAACTGTCCACTCAGAAGCCCAGATCACAAACCGGGAACTACTGTTTCTGATGTTCCTTTCTCTGTCATAGTAGAAAACAAGTGGTTGTGGTGTTTAGGCAACTGTTTACTATTGAGAGCCAATCCCATGTCCAAGAGCATACCGGTCTGAAGTGCCTTTTTATCAATGCAATGCTCCAGCCCGCATAACTGTGGGGCCACAATTCTCTGAGTATAAATGTAGATTATTCTGTATTATTATTAATCCTTGGCTACTTCATGCAGCCCTACAGTTCTTGGCCTTCCTCAGGTTGGACAATGCTAGCTTATGGACACATACGGTCTACTGATTTTATCTAGCATGGAACATATAGATTTATCCCTTTTTCAATAGGCTAGAGACTACATACAGTATCTGCCACCTTTTCAATAGGCTAGATAGAAAAGGTTACATCAGGATAGGCTAGTGGTTATAGTCGACTTTTTGCAGAAAGTCTCTTGCATATTTTCAGTAGGCTAGATTCAATAGACCACATTTTGACCCAATTTTATTATTAGATACAATAGACTATATCTACCCCATTTCAATAGGCTAGATTAAATAGTCTGAATATCTACCTCCATATTCAGTATTGTAGATTAAATAGTTACATAAATATTTAATTTTGATGACTCCATAGGCTAGAAAAAAGTGGTGCAGCGTGCCTTCCGCTCTGTCTTGTTTAAAAATGGACTGATATGAATTGCTAAACGTCCCCTGTGTGTAAAGTGTGAATAAAGAGAAACCTCCACAGCTTCCTAGACCGTGAATTAGTTACAGAGAACACGGGCGCCCGCTGTCTCTCTGGACTGAAGTGTGCAGACATTAATTTACATTGTACTGGGTTACAATTTAACTCCTTACCTTCGTGGTGTGCTGACCTCTCTGCTGTCTCTTTATCTGTTTGTCTGTCCACATGGTCTACTATAGTAGCCTGGTAAGACCATTCTGAAAGTAGTTCCTCTCATCCTGATCCTTGTAGCAGAATGAGAGGAACTACTTTCAATAATAATTCAATAATAAGAAAACGGTAATCCCGTACTATTTCAAAATCATGCAAGCCCCTATAAGACTTTGAGCACTTTGAGTTCCCCCTGCTTTACCAGTCTCTTCAAGATTCAAATCTAATCTAACTGAATCCTAGTCATCCCTCCTCTCTCTTTCTCTGGCTCCCCCTGCAGGAAGAGGTGGATCGCGATAAGCGGCAGGTCCTGGTGCTGGGTCTAGATGGAGCTGGGAAAAGCAGCATGCTGCAGAGACTGGCCCCCAGTAACCAGGCCCAGCCGGGCCAGTGCCGGCCGACGCGTGGCTTCAACTTCATGAGCCTGGACGGCCCCGCCTGCCAGATCCACTTCCTTGAGAGTAAGGCCACTTAATCAGAATCAGAAAAAGCTTTATTGCCAAGTACGTTTTTTACACATACAAGGAATTTGTTATGGTGTTGTTGGTGCATCATTAGGTTAAGTTTAAGACCACTTTGAGCACATTCAAATGTTATTTCATATGAGGTCGCCCCAGCAACATGCACCATTTGCCCCCCACCACAACACAAACACATCAAACCAGAAGGTGTTTATTGCTGACACATTACATCAGCCTAAATTACATCACAGTCTAGTTGCCTAGCAACATTCTCCATTAAGCCCTGTGGTAATAAACTATGATCTACTGGCGGGTGGTAACAAGCTGATATGCTCCAAATGTAGACCATTAGTCATATCATGTGTCATACTGACAATGCACTTGATATGTGGGCTTTGTGTTCAAAGGATCAAAATGCTAATCAAAATCAGTGATTATAAATCACCTCAATGGCTGTTAGGAGCTGTTAAGAAACCTTTTTTTGTGTGGGAGATAAAACGACTTTTGAAAGCTACAGAACAAATATTAGGTAAGGTTTGATCATTACGTATCAATACATGCTGTGTGTCTGCTAGTTGGAGGTGGGGAAGACCTTCGTCCCTACTGGTCTGACTACCTGAGGAAGACTCACATTCTGGTCTTCATTGTGGACTCATCTGACAGGCGGCAGTTCCCATTGGCCAAGGCCGAGCTCCATCGCCTGCTCAGCATTGACCCCCAACTCCCTGTGGTCATCATGTGCAACAAGCAGGTACAGCTGGCCTGGTGAAACTGGTAAAGGTAGAAAACTAAAACTAAAATCAGAATGAAATCAGAATTTTTAAAATCATAACTCGTAATGAAATGATCACTGCAAGTGCAAGTATATGTTTTTCTTATCCACCCCTGTTGAATCCGAACCTAAAGCCTGTAGATTCTGTAACCCTGTGCAGAAGATGATCCTAAAGATGGGAAATTTGGAAGATTCCATCAGAACAGAACATAATGCAGGCAATACTGTATAAAAGAGAGCAAAAATAGTTCCCATTGAAAAGGAATGTTACCTGGACCTATTAAACCCATAAAATCAATGAATCAAAATGTCAGAAATCTATTCTTTATTCAGTGCTTTCAGTGAAGGTCACTGTTTCCATTGGACTTTTAACAAGTAACCACAGAAACCTACTGAATATTGTGAACAGAATTCAAGGTTATGCAAGCATTGCATAAGCCCTGACATCGACAATGTCTTTCTTTATAAATTTGCATTTTCCCCTGCCACAGGCTGTTTCTCAAAATATTTAAGCTCAACTCAATCAATATGGGTTGTGTATGTAAAAGATGTTAATGATGTGTCTAGACAATTGCCGGAATGTTTTCAGTGGACTTTTGGATTAAAAAAAGATTCAAAGAATAAATGATTATATTCTGGTGGCGAGTTGGTGGTTTATTGTTGTTGTTTTGTGGAGGTAAACGCTCTAGAGTGCCCTTTGGTTCATTATTGGGATTCTCCATTTTGAAACTCTTGAATATAACTCTTGATTTTTATCGCTTTATCTTTCTTCTCAGGACAAGGCAGACGCCGTCAGTGTGACTGAGCTCCACAAGGCGCTGGCTCTAGGCTCCCTTTGTGAGGAGAGGAGGCTCTATGTCCTGGCTGCCCAGCTGGGCTCTGAGGGAACAGTGAGGACTTCCTACCACAGCTTGCAGGCCTTCAAGGTAGAGATTCTGCGTCCACATGTAATATTATGTAATATTACACATGTATAATGTGTCATCTTTTTACCTGATACCTCCGCTAATTGGTATTGGTGGTGGTTAAATAGTATTATAAAGAGTAAATAGTATTAGTAATACGTAATTTTGGTAATATTCCTTTAAACCATCTAAAATTTTAATTCATTTAAAATTTCTGATGGAATTTAATCATATTCATATTATTTATTTGTTTACCTGTGCTTTTGAAACACCAGAATTTTTTAATTGGGGATAAACTGTTCCGAATGTTTAATCAGATTGTGGATCAGTTGCGGATTATTCTAGATTTAGGGTTACAGTGTCATGTGATCAGTGATTTTGTATCAGTATTTAATGCTAAAATTGAATCAAGTATTGCCTTTTTCTTAATAACATTGAGTCATTAATTAATATTGATTATTGTTACAAACCTTCCTCCAGGATCTCCTTCTCCAGCTGATCTGACCCTCTAGGAGGAGCAGGAGATAAGAGGAGAGGAAATTGGTGGATGTCCTCATAGCAGACAAGTGAACAGAGAGGAGGTGATGTTAAGCATTTCTGCTCCTGCCCCAAGAGGTTCAGGAGGAGGAAGAGCACAGGGTTAAGAAGAGGACAGATGGTGGAGAGTACATTTTTAGCCTCTTACATCTACTTCTTCATCTGAGAAGAAATATGTCAGAGAAGCAGGAGATTTTATTATTTTAATTATATTTTTTTAATATATACTTTTTTGAAAAACATTGGAATGTAATTAAAGGTATACTAATTAAGATGTTCAACTTAATCTAAACCCTATTTGATCCTCTGGATGAAAAAATCCAGTTTGTTGGTGGAGCCTGGTAAAACTATTCTGATTTTGCAAAAGTGAAGGCAATCATAGAGGCGGAGCTTGCAAAAGCCCCTGTCGACAACTTTTGACTTTTTTCAATGTAAATACTATTAAATTTAACAACTCCCAATTTACTTTATGTGGAGGTATAAACTATACCTATAAACTATATAAAATATAAAATATAACTATATAGTTATTTTATATAATAGTGGTTTTTAATTAGATTCAGGATCTGTCCCATTTATTCAGGAAAAATGTGGTCAATCAATGTATTCTGTTACTAAATGTAACAGGCCTCCTACCTCATTTAAATGAATTATTTCCCAATCAAACCTTTCTATATTGGATTCGTCCACTCACCTGGCCAATATAGTCTAGATGCAGTCTAGCCTAGCTGTATACACGTAAATACCAGATTGTCTTTCTTTAGGCAGCTAGCATAAGTGTGTGAGGGCTGCCCACAATGCACATTTTTAGTCTTTTGGATATACTGTATAGTTCTAAGACTGTACTTTTACAGTACAGTAGCCAAGGGTTACATGGATAAATGTATTGCTTTTCTTTTTATTGTGCTTTCTGATTACTGCACTTTCATGTGTACCATTAATGAGTTGTACAGTAAGATTTCGAAAATAATTTTCACTTTTTAAATTAAAATCAAATTTAGACACAATTCAGAAGCAGATGACTGCATTAATATCAGAAATATAATGCTTGATTCTCAGAAAAATATGTTTTTTTCTGTGTAATAACCATTCGAAAGAATATATTATTTAAGCATAAAAATATATAAAAAAAACATTCATAATGAATGGAATAAAATTACTAGGAGTTTAGTTAAGAGGGGAGAATTTCAAGGCATGTTTGACTAAAATTATATTACCTCGTTGGTACATTATTTCAAAAACCGGATATTGGACGTCAAATTCTATATCAGAAAGTTCACATTGACAGGCGGTTCGCATTGACAGGCAGTTCGCTGATGCTCCCCACACATTATGCAATGAAAAGATTACCTTACAGAAACAAAAACAGGAACCATTTTGTGTCAGCTAAACAAACAGCTCAATGACAACACAGGCACAGATCAAATCTATAAGTCTGCAAAGGTGGTGACATTGTTTGGCTGGCCAAAGTTCGTCAACCAGCCCTGCGGGAAGCTGTTTTTAATGGGAAGACACTGATTAAACTTATAAACATAGGACTGTTTTAACAGTAAACTGACAATCATGCAGCGTCTTAGAGCTGAAAAGGCTAAAATACACAATATCAATTTAAAATTTAAACACTACTGTATATTCATAGAATTGGATGAACCCTTTTTATTTCTGTGGGGAGAAAGCAGGGAAGACTAGAAGACAGCGATATTAATCATCTATACTTTGTGTAAATAATCATAGCATACATGACTGTTTAACAGCCAGTAAGCATCCTTGAGCAAGATGCCTAACCCCTACCTGCTCCATGTAATAGAACAATGTACTTGTAAGTCGCTTTGGATAAAAGCGTCTGCTAAATGCTGTAAATGTAAATGTAATAAAGGGATTAGATCAGTTTGATAAGAAAACCATGCTCCACACTGAGCAGATTGTTATGGTACATTATAGTGTTTTGGTGTATTTTACTTTCCATACTTCCCCATATTGCACAACATTTTGTGATGCAAATTTGACATCTTCATAATATTTGCATTGCATTTTGTTACCTTCCCCCTGTTCTGTTCTGCAAAACAGGGTGTTATTCACAGGAACATTTGCTTTACTTTTTTTTCCTGTTAAGGTGTCTGCACTGTTACTTTAATTTCCATTAAAGTAAGAGACTCACTTTGCTGTAAATAAGAGCATTTTATGAAAAATCTCTTATTTTACCTATAGAATTGTCATTGTAAAGCTAGAAAAAATCCACAGATACATGGTGTTATGGTATTTGATTAACTCCAATGTATTTCCATTGTGCAAACTAAAAAATTTAAATAAAAATACATACTGAGCATGTAGAAAATTGCAGTCTATCTCCCTAAACAACCTCATTTAGGGCAAACTCCACTGATAATTAAATTTCTATGACAAAGGTAGTACAATCATTTGGTTCTATTATTATGAATTATTTGGAAGCTTGTTTAAGCAGTATGACTCTTGGACATCCCTTTGTGTATAAAGAAAAACACACATTTCTTGAAGGTGAAAACAGAATGCATACATTTTATCACTTGAATGAATTTGCTCTATATTGGGTTCACCTAGCTGTGAACTATTCCCATGCTGAAAAATAGATAAACCAATACATAATGAAGTACAGTAGTAATGGAGCAATAGATATTAACTAAACCATAAGTCCAGGGCACTAGTGCCTGTGCTGAAGGGGTTATTATAGATCACAACACACATGACAGATGATACAGAAAATACTCAACTGACATTTAATATTCATGACAACCTATACAGAAAACAATGGCTCTAATGGAGAGAAAAGCTCTAAAAAAAAAAAAAAAGGTTCCCAGGTACAGGTGTGCATTTCTTGCAGTGACAGAATAAACCACCAAATTAATTCTATTTAATTGTCTGGAAATTCTGACTCAAGAGACGACAGAAATCATTGCACACAGAGGACTAAATTAACTGCCTCCTGGTGCCATTACAGATGTCAAGGTCTTCCATAAGATAACAATCACCCGGTTTACTGAAACAGAATCCCAGGTCAGTAAACGTACAGGTCTCAGGAAAAGACTTCTACAGTGAACAAACGTTCATTATACTCAACATCAATCATGTATGTATGAATGTGTTATGAGCTGACACCAGATGGATATTTATGGATAGTAGACCTGTGTGTGAATGGGAAAACCTCTATCTAACCTGGATTGCTGGCCATGTCATGGGTTATATGTGTGAAAGGAGCTTGTCGCAATGTCTGTGTATAGGAGTATAATGGGGTGCCACATAAAATCTAAAATGCACTGCAACACTGTGCTGGGTTCAAGTCTGAATGTCCAGTCTGATTGAATTCCAGATGTTTCTAGAACAATCTGACCTCCTGGATTTGGTTTTCTTTGTCCAGACTATCTACATGATGTCAGTGTACACAAAGATGGAGGGAGAACAACAGCATTCCACTGCTGGCTATTTATTAGCGAGCGACTTCATGAAGGCATCGTAATGTTCTGGATGACACCGTTTGTACTCATTCATCTTCCTTTTGATCTGCTTGGGCGTGTCCTGGTAGTAATTCTTCTCATCTCTGGCCATGGCCTAACAGAACACACCAAAAGAGCATAGTTTCAATGGTATTCGTTTTGTGGTGGACTTCTTGCCATTATACAAACTATTCCTGATTTGAAGTTTGACAAAGCGCCTTCCTGGTTTCCACTCTGCTTTTGTCAATGTGAAATCAGGCGTAAGTAGGTAGGCTATTTTAATATTAATTTGGGGCAGTTCATCCCAATCAAACTTGATTGGGATTTATAAAAGGGATATCGCATAGAAGCACTTTCTGTGTTTTGCCCATAAGCCACCTTTCGACATGAATCCTGACCTGAGCACAGTTTTATAAATGAGGCCCATGGTAATGCAATACATAAAGCCATTTGGGGATTTTAAAGTGGCATCGTGCAAGATCTAGTATCGCCATTTTGGCCAGGGTATTTCCATACGAAATCAAAAATCCAGACCAATCGACTATCCTTGCCTCCAACTAATGGTAAAACATAACTAGCAATTTGTTTAGCAGATTAGGTGAAGAAATGTCCAGTCTGAGTCTTCTTCATACAACTTGCCTGCTCAACTTTTAGCTAAATATGTGCTTGTCCTATGTGCTATGCCGACAACTATTTACCTAGCTTGAGTTAAAATACAGCTACAGTTCCCCAGGGCCTTATATTGTCCACATGCGTAGCGATGCATAGAGTGTGATGTATTGACTGTATTACGGTCAGTAGGTTTCCCATCCATTTAGAGATGCTTTACCTTAAAATCTTGTTTGTGCTCCCTGATCATGTACTGCACATACTCTATCAGGTCTGCCGACAGCGTCTTGGTGTCTTTCTCAGGCAGATTGGCCTCTTCCTGAAGCTCTGCTCAAAGACACGATGATTCCATCATTACATCATCAACACTCCTAGTCACATTGTATGCAATTCTTGGTCTTCATACTGTATCTCTACATGCTATCAAGTATGTACAGCTGAATACCGAGGTAATAACACTAGAAAGAAGAAGTTATGTTGTACACGTACATGATATAGAGTAAATGTCATAACAAAAATATTGGCTTACGCTTCAAAACGTATGGTTTTGTCACAAGAGCGGTGGGAGCTTCTGTCTCTATCTCCATAGGAAAGATCTGGACAAGAGAAAATAAAAACAGAAAAGGAGGCTTTCATCAGCCACAGTAATTTGGAAAATAATGAAAATGTTTAATAGGAAATTCACCCTACATTTCATAGGCTTTATTTTTACATAATGTTGTTTTTCCCTCCTTTATTCAATCTCAGTCAACACTGCCTAATCTTACAATTACTGAGACTTACCAACTCTGATAACATTACTTACCCTCTGATTTTTTATTGGAAGAGCACGGTTAGGGTCAAAAGCAAGACCCATCTCCTGCAGGTTCCTTTTGGTGGACATATGGTTGTTCCACGCATTTCGAATCTGTGGACTAACATTGACGACATGAGGGTCAGTAAACCTGAAGCCAATGGCACAATAGGTACCACCAGATACAGTGTAATTAAAAGTCTAAACTTTTAAGAGGCTACACAAAAGAGGACCATGTTAAATCTGCAGAAACATATAGATTTAATTTGCATTTTTTCCATAAACATAACTTTGGGACCGTATTATCGCGTTTAAGGTTGCACTAGCCTAGATTACATACTTACATTCTGAAATATGCATTTTTTTCCCAAATAGGGATTGATACCATTTACATATAAGAGTATAAATCTACAATTCATCCGCAAAAAAGCAGTGCACAAATGTGATTATCCAGTTTTTGAGCAGATCAGACATTAAACCACTGAACCACTACACTTGCCACAAAATAAAACTTGGTTGGACAGCTTTTATACCTTAGATACAATATTAATGTAACGACTTAGGGCTGGCATTTAGCTGTTATCAAATATAATATCTGAAGGCCATGCCAAAACATGCACTAGCCGGGCTAGCATAAATAGCTTCAATACTTTGTTGATCCTTTGATTAATCCAGACTTACTTTTCAATTCGTGGATTTCGCTTTTTAAGAAACTGTTTCTTGAGCTTTTTTCTGTCTGTACTGTAGTTATATTTCTTTCTTCGACTGGATTGCTTTGTTTTGGCCATGGTTATGTGGCTACACCATAAGACTGTGCAAACAACGTGCTGTTTCAGGAAGTCAGACTCCAACACGTGTTATGTTCACGTGACCGAGGGAGACGCCCTCCGCTCACCATTGACTATTAGACCTAAGTTTTATTTTTATGTTTGTGGCATTTTTATTTGAATTGCTGTGAAATACTTTCGTTATCTCTATACTTATCTCTAATCCAACTCAACTGTATATATACAATATATATATAGATATATTGTATACATAATATATTGAATAAAGGGCACTAGGCGGAATACTAATTATGTGTTTGAAAGGAAGAACAATTATTCCTTTATTTTTTTAAAGGGCATACGGGGTACAAACTGTCCCAACCAAGTCCACTACCCACTGTAACATTTAAAACATGCAGGTCCTTTATGTTGGCTCTAGATGTCCCTCTCTGCCCATCACATCACAATAGGCTATATATTGTTTCGCCAGCCATGACAATTTACAAATAGCAGATTGCAAATATTGGCTGCTATAAATCATAAACGTTATATTTTTTTTAATTATGGAAAATAAAATAATAACTATTGGTCTATATAGCGTCGAACCAGACACTAAGGAGGTCTTGATTGTGAATAATTATGTTAATAGCGCTGTGATTTCCATATTTGGCGTGAATTGGGCGTGGTCATAGCGGAAGAACAAGTTGGGAAAAGGAAAGAAAGAACAGCATGTTTGCAGCAACACAGTAAAGACTAGTAAAGGTAGGCGGAGTTGAAGGTCTGACCGACGCTAGTCCGCTGCTCGGTACCGCTGCAGCCTGAATCTTCAGGGCGGAGAAACCTGAAGCGAGCCGGAGTGCACAACGATCGAGGCGGGTTCAATTAATCGACCTTGGGGGGGCTGGGGAGGACGAAGGACGAAGTCGGTGTGTGTAACCCCCCGGAAAAATGGAGCTGGAGAATATCGTGGCCAACACGGTTCTGCTAAAAGCACGGGAAGGTAAGATGTGGAGATGAGGAGGGAAATGTTAGGCGGACACTCCGGGCGCAACAGAAGGTGTTAGTTCGTTAAGGTTCGTTGAGATTCGGACGTTCTCGTCCGCACGATTATATAGCTATCTAACTATTGACCAGATGAAACTCGGCTACCTCCGGCTACCGTCTCCAGACACCTGGTTACATCCAAATTGTCCCTGTAGCACATCTCCGTTTGACAGCTCCTTTCACTGGCCTACCGTGGAACCATCAGATCTACCCAGATCACTATCAGATTGCTACACGTTCACTGAGGAAGGTCTTTAATAGTTCGCATAGTCCTAGTCTACGCAACAATAATGCCAACTAAATTGATCTTAATTCTTAGGGCTCTGTCGTTTGGCTGCTTTTCATTGCTCTTCACATTTGTTTTACTGTTTCTGATTTCTTCTGTAAACTTATCTTTGTCTTGTGTCTGTGCTTCTTGACATTTAACTCTTGTATTAGAAACCCTAAGCGTTTGTTACCTTTGGATTGGAAGCATATGCATGTAGGCTATGGTTGAAAGGTTAAGGGATGCAACTCTTAAATGTGAGCGACACATTTAATTACCTTTTCTGATGTTACTGCATCATCGTTTGCGAAACAGGATGTTACAGATCAGAGCATGAACGCCACAATGACGGATCTCAGATAGGCTACCAGAGAATGTGGGCGATCTAGCTGGTTTATTGGCGTTGGCATTTGGCAGGTCCGGTGCCTTGTTCAATAAAACAATCCGAGAACGCAGGAGCTTTTAAACAAGAAATTTGCGAACCTGTTGGCTTGTTTTGATAATGTTGTTTTCGACAGAGGTTGTGTAATAATCCTATATGCCATCTACGGAGAGAGTGGCATGCCATGAAGCCCTTTACCGTAAAGTTTAGGTTGCATTTAGTCTGACGTAAGTCTTTATGTTTCCATCATAAAGACGATGTAGCCTTGTAGTTATTATAAATAGCCTTCACCACCCTGCTCAGAAAACTGACTTATCTCTTTGCTGAAGCGCCCCGTTTGATGTGGGGCTATAGAAAGTTTACCGGTCTGACCATCTGGGATGTCCAGGGTTATTTTATTACGGTCTGCGCCTAATGAAATATAACCTCAACATAGGCTAGTTGTAAATATTTGTTCCTAAAATATGTTTTCCTGCTCCTAAATAGGCCTATACAGCTACCATAGCCCATATAATCCTCCAATGTATTGGATTTACTGGCTGTTTGGATAATAAAAGTGTAATAATTACAATAATACAATAAAAGTGTCTGCTAAATTACTTTGAAATAAACCCAAGCACAGTGTAATGTAGCCTGTTTTTAAGCTTTGAACGTGCAATGTTATATGTCCTATAGGCTATACATTTATGTGTAAGTAAAGGGCAGTCATACAGTCATATGGATACAGTATTCCTAGAAAATGTATCCGGTTAAGCCTCGTTTTTAGGGATCAGTTTTAGTAATTAGTTATTATAAATGTTGATTTGACAGAGGAGAAAGACTACCAACAGCAGGATGTTTAGCACTGCTTATGGTCTGTTTGACTTTCCATACTACTAGTGTCCCTCGGAATTTGTATTACCGCAATCAGAACTGCTATGTAGGTCTATATTTTTTCTTTGTAACAATCCCGATCTAAAAATGGAAGCATTATTGTTTATTCTAAAAGTGGATTTATCCTTACTTTGACTTTATGTCTTAGTGCAGTTTGCTACAGACCTTTTGCATTTTCCTTGTGTGTTGGGTTTGGAGATATTTCCATACTGTTTGTCTTAAATTTGCATGAAGGCCTGTGTTTGGCCAATATATCTGGCCTGTCTGTGTCACTGTTTGATCTCCCATCATAACGTGACAATTATACCTGCTGTATGGACTTGACTATTGTGCTAACACAAGTCCCAAGTCGTGCATTCTGGCAGTAGGTCTAGCAAACAGATTTGTATGGCATTTGTGTTTGTGACATCATTTACTCTTCAGGTTAGCCGGGTTTACCTGAAGCCTAATATTTCAGAATAGAAGAGAGACTTTTCACAGCTAAAAACTAGACATCTGTTCGGTTAAACTACACAAGTCTGCTAACTTTAAGCCACTTATTAAGAGGGGGCTTGTTAGCATACTGACTCTAAGAACTACAACAGCTTTGTGTTTGCAGCTTTCCCTAACCAATTAATGACTTGTGCCCATTTGTCTGAGACAGAAGTAACTTCAAATAGACTAGAGGCCAAAACCACATCATGGACAGGGTTAAACAGTGTTCATATAGGGCTACATATAAAAATACTAGACAACGATGAGTTTTAACGTCACGTTTCCGGGCAAATAGTTGAGACCCATCTAATGAGTTAGACTGGCTTGTCATATTCACAACATTTGCTTACAAAATAAAATGTTTTTGAAGATTGCATCATCTGTGTTTTTGAAATATTGGAATTACAGATGCCTGCACAGCATGAGTGTCAACATGTTAACCCTCTATAAGGGTTAACATGTATCACCTACAGCTTCATACTAATGTGTCAGTTACTATACTAAAGCAATATTGGATTTTTACTTGAGAATATGCCAGCAGAGTTTAAGGCACTAACCAGCTTTATAAACACATTAAAAGTATGTTTTTGAGAAACAATGGAAGCCAAAAGAGTTGGCGAAAAAAACAGTATTAACAATTAGTATATAACAGTAGTAATCCAGTATATTGAGGTATTGTAAGTTAGCTACAGAGCAGAAAGTGTAAATATATCTATTAATAGCTATCAAAACTGACCTTAACTGATTTTAATATAGATACTGTCAATTCATGTTATTGTGTTGAATTCCCATTCATGCAGACTTGCAGAATTTGTTATAGAGTCACTTTAAAGCTCATGTATAAAGTATAATCTAATGCACATCCCATGATGGCTGTAACCCTTTAGGGTTTTGGATACATTGAATGTGTTCTCTATATTAAATTAGTCATGACTTTAACGACATATTTAACTTGTGCTAAACCCTTCCACTCTGTCCTCACACTGACACCTTGAAATAATACCTTGTTTGTGATACATGCTGGGGTTTCTTCATTCTCCATTTACTTCTTTTATTTCTCATGCATACTCTTAACTTTTATGTACAAATCTGTCTACTGTTAGGATTTTAGAGTTTGTCGTTGCAGAGTCTATTTACATTTTTAATTCAACAAAAATATGTCATAAATCAAACAGAAACAATTTGATTCTGTAAACTGGAGACTTAATTTTAATAAGATGTGATTAGTTTCAATCTGCCATCACTCTCACTGGAAGACTTGATTCCTGTCTCTCTTGTTTCCCCTGCTATGTTTCCTCTGCTCTCTTTTCAGTTGTTTCAGTTGACAATAAAACTAGTACAGTACTAACTGTCTAACAAAAATACAGTATAATGGTTTGCTCTAAATTCCTGCTGGATCTTCAGGGGACGACATGCCTTCAACATAAATATAGTATAATTTCAAACAAAGTGTATACGGGGGAGCTGAAAAAAAACAGCTACACAGATACTCTCTCTCTCTCTCTCTCGGTTGCCTCTCTCTCTCACACACACAAACGCAGTTACTTCCTGTATGTACAATTGTCAAGATAAGAGACCTGAAATTACCCTGTTAATTGCTGTACTGTAAATCTCTATTGGTTATACACACATGCATGTGCATAGGCGTAGATTTCGGGGGGGACACAGGGGATACATCTCCCTCAATATTTAGAACATCTGCATGTGTACCCCCCAATAAAAACACGAAAGAAGCATTGGGGACTGCCAAGCGATTTTGGGGTATGTGTAGGCTGTGTGTGTCGAACCGCTCGACGGTGAGCCGTAATCCCCGTAATCTTGGCTCGGACCGTTCTGGATATTTTAACGTGCTTATGACCACTTCTATGCGCACTGGTGAGAAATACCACTTGCAGCCATGGCCTGCTACAAGCTCTGCCACCTGCACGCAAGGGGCCGGGGGGACACTAGGCGATGACGCTTGACTAGACCCAACTGACCAGTTCGGTGATTTTTCTTTTCCAGAATTATTTCAAGGCTTTAACAAGGTCTCATTCTCTAATAGATTTGATCAGTGTTTTAATCGGTTATGGCCTAAATGGGTTATAGGCTATTCTTATTAATTATAAAAGGTGAGATGTAGGCCTACAGGATTCCTAAAAATCATCCCAAAACACAGAAATGTGTGATGTGTTTTTAATGTGCAGAAAGTTTTGTACATGAGCAGAAATCTTGCTGAAACTATTAAAGTCCAGGGATTTATAAATGAATAATAATGAATTATTTTAGGCCTATCATTGACGTGAATAGGTGCCACATGCACATTTAAAGAGGTTACTTATAATCATGCCTACGTGTGTGTTCAGCAGGGATAATATTAAATGAGAAAAGTTGATCTACAAGAGAATATTTGAAAGAAATACCGCCTGAGAGCCTTACTGCATTATATTCCATTATATTTTGCATTGTCACCTGGTGCCTGAATTTTGTGTTTTCCTTTACATAAATAGACATTTCCACCATAAATTGATGCATAAAAATTGACCAGAATACAGGAGTGTTTGACGCTCAAAATTTCCTGGGGGAAGACCCCCAGTATCCCCACTTAATGTGTCCCGCCCAATGTTCAAATGAAACCTACGCCATTCCATGCATTTACAATTTTTTGTGTTATATAGGAAACTGTTATACAGCTAATATTGTTAGCACTTTGAGCACGTTGAGCTTAACAGTCCAGCTCAGTGTACAGCTTAGTGTTTTTAAAACGTGCACAATCAACATCTCTTGGATGGTGCCCGACACTTTCTTAAAGAGACAGTACAGCTTTACAAAGCACACCAGCCTCTCATTAGTGAATTATCATGATGTGGGACCACTTGAAGGGTCCCAGACAGACATCCCCTCAACTCTTTCTGATTGGCGCCTTGGCACGTGGACCTTGATGTGTCTCTGTGCTGTCGTCATGGTCACCTGCAGGGTAAAAACACAGAGATAAACATGTCTCTCTGGAACACCTGGCAAGGCTGTGTGTCCTTCACCATGGTTGGACAGTACAGCCATGTTCCCACATGGTTCATCGGCTATCAAGGTAGCTCCCAGTTGGATCTCAGTATACAACGTAGCCATTTAGACAGTACAGTAGAAGTAGTTTAGTCTTTTGCAAGCTTGAATAAGTTCAAGTATGCCTATTTAGGAGCAGGTAAGGGGTACAGGAAGTACAAGAGCAGACATTACAGTTTTGAAATGGGCCAATCAGCAGCTGGTGGCTCATTAATATGAATGTCTACAAAACTGTATGTTTAGTTATGGGTTATGAGCCCTGGAAAATAAATGAATGAATTAAAATATTTCAATTATTATTTTTATTATTTTTATTTTGCCACAGATCTGTTTCTTAGACATTGGGTAAACTTATAAATATGCCAAAAAAAAGTAAAATACCGAAAAATGCCGTCAGTCATGCAAAACCTATGCAAGAAATCTCCCAATTTCATGAATATGTGTTGTATTTGCTCCTAACATGATACTGTGTTCCCTTTTACAGGAGGAGGTGGGAACCGAAAGGGAAAGAGTAAAAAATGGAAACAAATGCTCCAGTTTCCCCACATTAGCTTGTGTGAAGACCTCCGACAGACAACAGGTAGGACTGCCTCTTCTGTTGGCTTAGCCTGAGAGTAAACATTATGTGCACTGAGCCAGTATGATGGCTCAATCAAACTTAATATTAATAATAATAATAACCCATGAACCACATGTACTCACACGTGGTTCACGTACAGTTCATATGTTTTATTAGAGATGATAATAATAATTTAATAATATAATAACAATAAACAAAATATGTTTATTTAATACATATATGTTTAATACATAAGGGGGCAGGATAGCCTAGTGGTCTAGGTGTTGGACTCCCAGCCAGAAGGTTTTGGTTTCCAGCCCCAGCGTTGGCCTACCTGTAAGCATCCTTGAGCAAGATGCCTAACCCCTATCTGCTC
>JAODLI010003270.1:0-30157 GCA_027575585.1 Percopsis omiscomaycus | reverse complement strand
AGCATCCTTGAGCAAGATGCCTAACCCCTACATGCTCCATGTAAAATGTACTAATTGTAAGTCGCTTTGGATAAAACCGTCTGCTAAATGCTATAAATGTAAATGTAAAGTAAATGGGAATTGTGTGACAATTTCTCCCACAGGATGAATACAGTATCTATCTATAGTCTAGATACCCAAGTCTAAGCCAACGGACCTTTCTGGCAGTGCCTGCCCTCGTACCCCAGGGGGCAGTCACACTCGTAGCTATCCCACTTTGGCCTGCAGGTCCCTCCGTTGGCACAGGGGCTGTCCACACATGGATGCACTGCGTTTGCAACATTCACCCCACCCGCAGAACCGCTTGTTATGGGGATGGTATGGTCGTTGAGCACCAGCTGAGAACGAGGCCGAAATGGAGAGAGGAAAGCATGCATGAAGAAAAAAGGACATAGCCACCATTCGTTTTAGTCGGTTCTTATTTTTTCCTATCTGCAGTTTGGCTTTACCACCATAGATGTGGTTCTATCGTATGTAATACTTATGTTATGTTTGTAACGAATGTCACAACAGTAAGAGAATATGAGTCGTACCTTCTGGATTGTTCCGCTGAAAGGTCGTAGAATACCGGCAGTGCTTTTTGTTTTGTCATACACAGGTACCCCACCAATATAAAGAGGAGAACTGCATTTTATCTGAGTGAAAGCACCCTGAAGACAGAATATGTAAGAGGGATGTAGTCTGAGATTTTAAAAAAACACATTTCATATGCAACAAATTGAGGTAAAGATGTCAGTGACCGTACAAAAAGATTGACAAGGTTACCCTCCATACTAATAAAAGGAATGACCTGTATATTGCTATCACTACCAGAATAAATGTAAATAATTAAATTAAATAAACAACAACATGATATTCACAGCAAGTTCAAAAGCCCAGAGAATAATGAAGTGACAAAGCCACACTACAAAGTAGTTACATAAAAAAAAAAACAGAGGGCGCCCTACTGCAAGTTTTAAATAAGCCCTGTATGCTGCACTTTGCAAGTAGTAAGGTAGAGATAAAATACCTCAGCTATTCCTTCCACTGGCCTCTGGTTGTCCACCTGTAGGATCCCGCTCTTTGCTGTTCGAGACACCCTTAGCTCATGCCATGTGTCCATGGAGACCGGCTCTGCGCTCCTAAAACACACAGTGGCGTGTACGCCATGTCAGTTTACACCTGCCTTGACAGTGAGGTAGCGGAACATTTAACATATGATATTGTCAACAAATGTCCGCCTAAAGGCAAAGCTGTTTGTTCTCCAATGACAGCTGTGTCTGATGTTAACTAATCAATTATTTGCACATTTAAGTTGTGGTTTGGAGCATGTAGAATATTGGTGTATGTAAAAACGAGCCAGAGGCCCATGGAACTTCCATGCGGTAGTCTACTTCATTTCAATAAACAAGCTGTGTGACCGTATGGAAAGGTAGCGTCAGCCCTTCCCGCCCCGGCTCCACAACACCGGTCAGGTTCTGTTGACCAGAGTAGTGCTGAGGGCTCAGTAAGAACTGACAAGAGTACCGTATGACAGCCCCTCCTGAGCCACAGTCGAATCTGAACTCTATGTGTCCGTCCGCCAGGCTGATGGCCAGGAAGTCCCCGCTGGCCGCGTCGTCGCTGTACAGCAGGGCTCCGTCAGGCGCGGACGCCCGGAACGTCAGCTCAAACTCCATGAAGGACAGATAACTCTGGGAGGACTGAGGCCATGCCACGACAGCGTGCGACAACACCGTTGCGTTGAAGAGGGGAAGGGAAAGCGAGAAACCTGTGGAAAAGGGGGAGGGTTACGGGTATGTTGAGATTCACAGGAGGAGACAAGAAGGAGAACTGTCAACAAAGGGATTTTCTAATAAAATAAAGCACCACTTCTGACCGGGGGCAGGATAGCCTAGTGGTCTGGGTGTTGGACTCCCAGCCGGAAGGTCGTGGTTGTACCTGTAAGCATCCTTGAGCAAGATGCCTAACCCCTACCTGCTCCATGTAATAGCACCATGTAACTGTAAGTCGCTTTGGATAAAAGCGTCTGCTAAATGCTGTGAATGTAAATGAACTGACGCCCCCATATATAAAAAGTCTATAATAATCAAACATGTATACAATTTGTAAAGGTTATAGCATACATTATATGGATTTCATAGAACATAATACTAATACTATGTGGTCTGCATATGCTAGTTTAGTAGTCCTACTGTATATATTATTTCTATATTTTATATACTGTATTTACATGTGTATATTTTAAGCGACTGACATGTGACTCACTCTCATCACAGAGGGCTCCTCTGAAGCCCAGCGGACACAGGCAGATGTAGCCGTCGGCGCGGTTAGCATAGCAGGACCCTCCGTTGGCACATACAACCAGGTCACACACGCTGTCGCTGCACTCGCCTGGAAGCAGCCAGGAAACACACACACACACACAAGGAGTGCATCAAGAAGATGTGAAAATAATTCCCAGTCAGTCTTGCTTTGACATAGGCCAATGGCAAATACAACAGCATATCTGATAGTGGTATAGCGTGAAACAGAAAATATGCACGCACCCGCACACACACAAGCACATACACACTCACTCAATTCCACTTATCTGGCTACAAGAATGATGAGATAAGAACAGAAGAATAAGAAGCATTAGCATTTGTACACTGTCAGAAAGAGAATAAAGAAAGCCACACATTTCACAGTATAGACGTTAATAGAAATCCTTATCTTAGGTTCAGATCAGCACACGATAACAGCACAAGTATCTAAATTGTGCTGTTATCGTGTGCTGCCTCTGTGCTAGCTGACCTAGAAGTCATGCTGATTGAAGTATTTTTACTTTTTTATTGTGTGAACATATTGGCCCAGGTCCTGAACGGCTGGATTTGGAAGAGTATAGCTTTGAATACTGTGAAACATCCACCCATGTTCATATAGGGCATGGAAGGGCCATGCCCTCCTGTCAGATGGTATTACTGGTAGCTGCATCTCCTGACCTGCAGAGCGGAATTAAATCGATATCATATCTGATGTCCTACCGGCCTGGACAGTAGGCAAAGACAGCTCAAAATGCGCAATCACTCAATTGAAAAAGTGTTTTTGATACAACTATTTTTGATAGATTTTTCTAATTCAAATTGTTTATGGCTTGAAGTGGTTGTCGCATCAACCGAGAGATAACTCAGAATCAATGGCCTTGGAAGGAGTTAAGGGGCGGACCCGTTTGAGCAACATCATTTTAGTGTCTAGCCCACATACACACACCAACACACCTCCTCACCTATATCAGCGCCACTTAAGGCTCTACCCAGTGGCCAAGGTCTGATGTCTGCTGCCTTGTTGTTGATGACAAGACTCTGAACGCAGCCCACAAAACCGCGGTTGGTCCCTGTGGCTCTGACCAGCCAGTAGGCACTTGGAGACCCACCAACATGCAGTGGTGAGCGGAAGGTGATCTTGGTGTACTGGCCCTTCAACATAAAGCATATTGTTCCTATTTAATATGCGCTTCTTGTTTCGTTTTGAGCCCTCACTCCTCTCTTCTCCCACTACAGAACTCCTTGGCGCCACCCCCTTCTCTACCTCTCCCCTTACCATTACACACCCTTTCGTGGACAGTTGTGTTTCAAAATATAAACACTGAGCTGGGGCCTAAATAATACAATTATAATAATAAAACAAAATGTAACTTCGATAATGATAGCTGGATTAGTATCACAATACTACTAGTGATCTCTCTTGCACTACTGCCCTCTTTTTTAAGTAAATAAGTAAGTAAATAAGTAAATAAGTAAGTAAATAAGTAAAAAAAAGTTTTAAAAAAAAGTAAGTAAATAATGCAGCACTAGGTCCCGGGAAGCAATAGCACAATCCAGGAGGTAATACATTTAAGAACAACATATTGTTGTGTGTGTTTCTCTGACCTGGGAGCGTCCAGATACGGCTGTGTCGTTGTTCAGACGGAGCCAGCCGCTCATGCCGTCTCTGAAGACGGTAACCGTGTGCCACTGGCCGAGAACAACAGGGCTCTCACTAACGATCTGAGCGGCCCCTGTACCACAGTTAAACCTACAGGAAGGAGACACAGAGCAGATACAGTACTGTCAGATACTACACAGTTCAAAAGGATATAAACTATAGGATAGACTTAGGTCTTAGACTTAGTGACTTAGGTCTACATTCTAATACTAATAGGCTAATAGATATATTGGTTTTCATGCAGTGTATTTAAAACTCACGTATAGTTCTACCAACCTGTAGTGTAACTTGCCTCGCACCAGGGCCAAAGATGTAAAATCCCCACGGCCATGTTCGTTCTCCCCACAGTACAACAGTAAGCCATCCTCTGACTCAGCCTGCACCAGAGACAGAGAAACTCTCACAGTTCTTATTTTCCCCACACTATTTCAGAGACACATGCATGCTGGAAACATTTCATGGGTCTGTACCTTGAACTCCATAGTGATCTGAAACGTCTGATACGAGTTCTTTAGGGGTTCAAAGGTTATGTGCGAGTAACCGTAGAACCTGGGAAAGTTTACCGACACCACTGGAGGAAACAAAAGATAATGCAATCTTATGAAATAATCTCAATTTGTTATTTTTACGATTTCTTTAACAACGGCATTTGGGCAAACAATTGTACTGTACCGTACTATACTGTACTGTAGGCCTACAGCATAGACTTAATGGGTTATGTTGAAGAATGAGGGATGGCAACACATTGACCAAATGTTTCATTCAATCACACCAGCAGCTTTCCTGCATCTTGTAGCCACACAGGTACAGAGCTGAAGTATACGGCACACAAGCTACAGCTACAGTTAGACCAGCTAGTCAGACAGAAGGATAGGCTGGGTAGAAACACTACACAGGTTACTAGTATAAAGAGTACTTATACTATATGTCCATACAACGCTTCCTCTCTCACCATCAGAGCATGTGTCTCCACTCTGCCCCAGGTTGCAATGGCAGCGGGAGCCTCCACCGTCGTAGTCACTGAGGCAGAAGCTGTCGGGGGGGCAGACGGTGTCTTCACAGGCCAGGTCGTACACACGGGGCACGTCGCCCTTCCAGGGGCTCATGGTGGGCGTGGGCGTGGTGGGGGGCAGGGTGGTGCTACGAGACGGACGGGAGAGTGTTGCCTTTGTTTGTATTGCCATTAAACCCGCAGGGGGCAGCCTCGAAACGCAAGGCCTTATTTGACACAGACATTGCGTTTTGAAACCATTGACTTTATCTTCGATCGCACGAGGGCATTTATTTGGGAAACATTTAGAAAGAAATTAGGAAATAACTTTATTCTGAGAAAAGACACAGTCAGCTCACATCATTTAAGGGTAAAATTGTTAGAGCAATGCTCAGACACCCTCACATTGAAATTCAAGGGAGCATAATTTTAGGGGGAAAAAACATGTACGCACTTAAGCAGGTAAAAATTGTCTAAAAGCCTGTGCCGCAAAAAAGACTGTGACGGGAAATGGAGTTACACTCTCTTTCACATCTGTCACATGTATTAAGTCAGACTTATACAAACCTGTGTGAAAAGCTTTTTAAATGGATGTTACTTGTCAAATTTTGAAGGTGCCCCTTCACCTTAAGCAAAGTTTGTTCTTCTATACCTTGGGGAGTTATTTTTTTTAAAGGAAAATGTTCACCAACATATAATGCATTTGCCAGAAGACCAGACAATATTTGCTCCAGTAAATGACATGCACCAGCAAGACAGGTCAAATTGATGTGACATTTACAGCTGCAGTAATTAAAGCATATAAGAGAGAGTGGAGAACGCAAATACTTTAAAAATCTTGGGAACAGATATGCGACTACCTTCGTAGAAATAGCTGTGGAGCCAGCAGACAGCAAGACAACCTCAACCTCAAAAGTATACCGTTTTTGCAGTTCATATTACAAGCCATTTGGCTCCAAATGATGCATGAATGAATTGAATCAACTCACTGTGAAGCAGTTATCAGTTTAGGACTGCTCACTGTGCTGATGTTGGCGTGCCACTTCAGACAGACCAGGCAATCCACCCTACCCCGCGTGTCTCACCTGGTAGTAGAGGGTGTGGTGGTGGCTCCAGTCACTGTTGTGGAGTCAGGAACGGTACTCTGTTCCACCGCCCGGGAGAAGACCAAATCTTGGAGGTCTGGAACAGGGGAGGAGGTGGAGGAGGTGGAGGAGGTGGTGGAGGAGGAGGTGAAGGACGCAGGAGTGGCGGTGGCGTTGGACGGAGGAAAGCTATTCACGCGGTAAACGACGTTCCGGCCCGACGGCGTTCCGGAGCGCGAGCGAAGCTGTGACTTTCTGTTGTCATCGCTGATGCCGGGGAATGGCTTCAGCTGTGGGGAGACGAGAACGAAGAGTCTGTGTTGATTCTTCACATAGGTGGGGACAATACACCAAGATGACAAGTTATCTGAACCCTTCTTTAGCAGTGATAAGCCACCTCTTCAACAAAGATGTCATAGTCAGAGTCATCAATGTCAAAGCTATCCTCATCTTTGATCCTGGAGTCCGTGACGTAACGCTGCCCATAGTCTCCACTGCCAGCATCCGATGTGCCTGTTAAAATGTTTCAATGGGACAATTTTAACAGCTACAGGTACAAGTAACAATACAATTATCACATTATCAAATAAAACTTAAAATGAGGTTTAAAAACACTTGGTAGGGGTTACAGTGAAATGTGGAAGGGTCAAATACCGGTCTGCAATTGGTTGAATTGGATGCTGGTCAGACAATCAGCAATGAATGAAGGGTCGCAATGCATAGAGAACATCAGAAACATGATCTGTTTTCGAATGGAATTTGTTCATGAAGGAATTACTGTCATCCAAGTGGTATCCAGCTAGAAGTCGTCCAGTTGCTTCAACTCAAGAATGGCGGTTGTGAACACTGTTAATATTGGGTTTCTTCCCATAAACCTTAATCACTTACAAATGATCATTTGTGAGGATGCGAGTGTCCGTTTGTCTAAGGAAGTCTTCACGCTTTATGTCTGCATTTTTACCAGGGCTGTCAGAAAGTTCCCCAAATCCCCCACTTGACGTGAACGTTCGGAAGGTGGTCATCTCTGTTACCCCTATATGACGTGAATACAGCATAATCTGTCAAAAGAACTCAATACCCCTGTGTGTGCAGATCAGAGGATTCTCTTTACTGTGACCTCTTAGTGAGTGTCCTGCTGATGACCATGGATGGATATGTGATTACAGTACACTGATGATGCTTTAGGAATGTAGGTAAAAGTGCTCGTTGATGATAACAAGACACAGACAATAACAAGGGGCAATAGCAATAGGATTACACCATCCCCTGTAGGTCTATACCTGTTAGTCTGTACCCAGACTGCTGTACCACGTACTGGAAGGTGTCCCCCAGATGAAGACCAGCAACAATGGCTGCTCACAACATTGAGACAGATCATGATAAGTAAGTATCATGTAAGTCCATGTAAGTCCATCAAACTAGGTAGGGCTCCAGGTCAAATGAAATGCATGTGTAGGCCCACAAAAATCACCTGATTTGAAGATAGCATAGTAAAGATATTGAGCTCTTGATAAGTTAGGAGGTGGAAGCAAACAATAACCTCCCTTTTCTCACTTTTCATTTCCTGTATAGGATTTTTATACGTTGAGTCCAAAAGCTTTTATCCTGAGAGCTCCTGGGTCCCTCAGATTAGCCCTAATTGGTTTGTTGACTGAAATAGATGCAAACGTTTATACCATTAAAGTAATGCAACGCTGTAATCCAATTTTTTTGTAGTCCTAACTACCACACACACACACACACACACACACACACACACACACACACACACACACCTATTAAACTCCACTCCTGTCATTGTTAGGGAGCAAAGAGAATGGGCAGTTACCACCTGCTGATCGTGTGTGCGTGTGTGAGCAGTGGTCTGCAGGCCGTTCTTAATCCTGTCTGATCAGATGTGGAACTGGCTTTTATCTCCCAATGAGCAATGCCCCCCCCACCCCTGTGTGTCTCTCTAATTCATAATCAGTCTTAGCACGTCATTTCTAGCTACAAGATCGTATCAGACCTTTCTGCATTATTCTCTCTCTCTCTCTCTCTCTCTCTCTATCTCCCTCTCTCTCTCTCTCTCTCTATCTCCCACTCTCTATCTCCCTCTCTCTCTCTTTCTCCCTGTCGTCCTCTCATACCTTTCTTTCCAACCAAACGTCCGAACACTGAGGAATTAAGAGGCTTCCTTCAACCAGCCCAGTTTAACTGTTTGACAGCCAGTCATGACCGCCCGCGGCATGATGTCTCAAAAAGAAACCAGGGCAATAACAAATCGATCTGTTTCAGTCTCACCAAGGGTGCGCGCGGGGCTGTTGATGTGACTCGGTGGGCTAACTCCGTGCACGTTGATGGCCCGCACGACAAACTGGTACTCAGTGTCTGGTATTAACCCCTTCAGCACCATGGAGTTGGCTTCAATTGGCTCACGGATGTAGGTCCACTCCGTGTCCATCTCTGGCCTGACGGAGTGAGAACACGCAGATACAATATTAATGATGCCATCGCTGGCATGTAAATGACATTACAATGTTAAAAAAGGTGCGAGAGCCTCGGAGACAATCGCAATATTATGAATTATTAATGCTATTCATTTTAAATACAAGAGTGAGGTCCTGCTACACAAACTGATTGGTTGAAGCACATTCCTAATGTTATTTCTCATAACATCATGCTGTTTGTCACTGGGAATAATATCACGCATTTTTGTTAGGGGCATTTATTTACATGGTATTACTTACTTCAAATTTAAAATTAAAGTGTAGCAACATTGTAATTTGGCTGGATAGGAACAAGACACTTGGAACTACTGGTGTAAGAAGGTGCAAATCTTATCAATTGAGGTTGTGTGTTATGGCGCTGCCATAAATTATAACACGCGTGAAGCTCATGAAAATCAATACGCGTTTTGAGGATCATGCTGCACTTGGGCGAGGTGTGTTCTAGGATTTAAATGCAGAGATTACCATCCGTGGCCTCTTTATCCCTCTGTTTTGTGTACAGATAACACTGTATTTACACAATGATACAACAAATAGTGTCCTAATGTTCTGTTTTTACAGTTTATCTGCAAACAAGTGGTTAAAGATCTTAAAAATAGTAAACCAGGATAACAAAAAGTACACATTGCCAATCAAATCTATGAAATGCCCGTTCAAAGACACATAGCAAAACAACATCCTCCACTCTTGAACTTTCTGTTTTTCCCCTTCATCATCTTTTTGTGCCCATGTGGAGCTGCCATCTATGTGCCCATTTGGGTGATTTGGACATGCGCCTGAAGCCACAGCTATTTGTTGGACAGAGTCATCCGCACCACTCAATGTCTCTCTTCAGAAAGATTCCTTTTGATGTGTGGGGGGAAGATTTTGCCTCTGAGATGGCTCTTGTTCGAGGAAAATGCCCCCGCATGCAAACGCACGCACTGTCTAATGTAAAGTCTAATGTTACCGCCTGTCTCCTTCTTGCTCTGTCTCAAGGCTGATGGCTCATGCTTTTGGAGCCATTCTGATCATGTTTTCGACTGCATCTCTTTACCTTTGCAGCTTCTTCTGTCTTGTTCAGTTTATTTTGCTATTTTCTGTGAATCTCAGATAGCTAAAACATATATGATTCTGGGACAGAACTTAAACCTTATAGGCTGAGGTCTAGTCTGGACGTGAAAGGTTTTACACTTGTATGTGTGTGGGGGGACAGTGTTAGCCAAGCCACTGCTCTAATACCAATGTGGACCCAGACATATTCCATCCCCTGTGACCGTGTTGCTGAGACACTGTGCTACATTGACCAAAGCTGCTAAAGAATCACACAATTCCGTGTTGAAGAAAAGTGTGTAGCTACTGTGTACATATCTGCAATGTCTATAAAGCCATGACAAAGTATAGTCCTATAGTGTATTGGCTGCTGGAGCATAGTTCCTAACAACATTTCCACACAAAAGTTGTTAAACACATACCCATAGCATTTTGTTTACAATTGGTTTATTTGTAATAAAGTGGTATGAACACCAAACCATTAATCAATTAATCAATTCTGGAATGGTTTGTTTTATGGTCTGTGTTAAACTTTGAGTGTGAACACAGCCGAGGTTAAGTTGCACACAGTTGCACACAGCTTGCTGTGGCCTTTCCAGTATATGTCACGTTGGCGTATAGGAGCGGTGACCCAAACGCAGAACAGAGAGCAGGGGAGGCAGGCAGTGGTGTTCAGGGTATTTAATAAACAATAATCCACAGGGGGTAAACAGAAAAATGGAAAATGTCCAAACTAAAATACAAGGCCAAAGGCTAGGGGAAAACCAAAACACGAGGGAAACAAAACTTACGGACAGGAACAGGACTGGGCAAGACACGGTGCACTGCAAGGCAGGACCGCCGAGGACTAGGCACCACATGACAAGCATAAACAAACCCACACTGAGACAAGGGGACACAGGTGAGGGCGGTGAGGGCGCAACGAGGGGAAGGACCAAATAAGGAAATGGGGCGGGGCCGGGGAGAACACAGGGAAACAGGCAGACACACAAGGGGAACATGAAGCAGACTTAGGGGAAAACAAGAGACAAGACCAGGGAAACAGGCAGGGTCGTGACAGTATAACGCATATTGTGTCCTGTGCAAAATATGTAGGCTAATCTTGCAAAGTAACGTTTTTGCCCAGTTTGAAATAATTTAGATAATTGTATTATCTGTATTGATAAACTAATCATCAATCAGTTTTCCTACCTGATGTAAGCAACAAGGAAGTGAAGAACAGGTGCGCTTCCCTCGCTCTCTCCTTGTTTCCATGACAACGCTAGCTCTGTGTCAGATACAGCTACAACCACAGGCTGGGTGGGGGGTGAAGGGGGCATGCACATCTCTATTGAGAGTGAAAAAAGCATGGCCCCACTAAACCAACAATTCTAAAATAGTAATAATAGAAATAATACACCAAAAACTACATTACAGTGGAATAGTGAATCAGCACACCAGTAACAAAAATATCATATAACAAAGGGCTTGATCCTGTGCTCCCTCCTTCTCATATAACCTCCATGGGTGGAACAACAAACTAGTTTTTACAGTAATCGTGCTAACATGCTAATGATGCAAGCTACTAGCAACTAGCTCCATATCAACAGCATTACAAATGAGAAACAAAAATCAAAGTTCATATATTTTAGAAAACTAGAAAAACTTTTCTTTCTTTGCTTGTGTGTGTGTGTGTGTGTGTGTGTGTGTGTGTGTGTGTGTGTGTGTGTGTGTGTGTGTTTGTGTGTGTGTTAGCTCAGCTAATGTAGATAGAAATATGTGTAAGGATACATGGCCACGATGCACACACTATATTGTCAAGTTCTCACCATGTGATGCAGTGCTGACATCTCTGGGCATACTGGGCCTGCCCTCTCCTGCCCAGCCATAGGCCCCAACACTCACTCTGTACAGGGTGTTAAGCTTTAGGTTACCAATCTCCACATCCTGAGAGATGGCAATGGTAAAAGCAGGAGTTAATTACTTGTAAATGATTGTTTCACACAAAGATGGGAGGGTGCCATCTGAACAAGCTAAAGGTTAAAGGTGCACTCCATTCTGTGTCCAGAATGCCCTTGTGGTAGAACCCACTGTTCCAAAAACCTGATTTTGGTTTGGTTTGACACTGCCAGAGCACATGCCCCTCCCACACCTGGTGCTATTCCTCCTGCTACATTTCACTTTCGTCAACAGTTTTGTTTCAAAATATTGACACTGGGGGCGCTATGACACAACAGACGAGTGTACCATTTAGACACAAAATATGAATTGGAATAAAGAACAGCTACAACAGATACCAAATCAGAACACTTACAAAGCTTGCTTGTCCATCAAACTGCCCCTTTGAGAAAATAAGAGTGAAGACATTTGGTCATCTTTGAGGTCAAACTGATTTACTTGCTCTTTTCATAACATTCATATTGAAAAAATATGAATGTTATGAAACATTCATATTCACATTCATTCATATTTATATAACCTCATGTTTCTAAACATGAGGTTAGGTGTTTTGACTGGCCCTCCACAAGCAACTGGCACGCTGCATGATGCAAGTGGAATGTATTAATTTCAGTGCACAATCTTTCACCAAAAATCATCCTGGCTGAACTGAATATATAACACTAACATTTAATCATAAATACAGTAAGATCCCCCGTCTCATCTATGGCCTTGGTGAAAACCCCCACCCCTCATCTCCCAAACTGCCACAAATGAATTGACAGCAGATCATTGTGTGCTTTGATGATTTTGTCTTGTTTGTTTCAGTGATTTTCAAGCCAATTACATATTATTTTACATCACCAGTCCTCACAGTGGTCAACATATCCAGGCTGAGCGGTACATCCAGGAAGGAGGCTGAATTCACTGGGCGGTTGGTCCTTATCTCTGTGTAGAAAACCTTAATACACACACACAGAATGACAATATAACATGCTCTACTTCTATAGTGCGGAACAGGGTTAGCTCCATTATAGCCTACTGTACAGTTAAGTATACTTCAGATACATCAGATCAGTACCAATAACACAAAACACATTTTTACAGTTTGTTATTTTCTAAAAAAAAAAAGCTGCATAACATAACTTTTTATTGTAACATATTTTGAATAGGCCTAGCTGGTTTTGTAATTGGTCTCCCTAAGCCCCAGTGAGTAGCATAATATGTCTCTATACTGGAGTATAGGGAAATACTGTATCCTGGCACATGAAGTAATGAGGTTTATGTATGTATGGTGTAGAGTTACTAGGGTACAGACACTGGACAAAGTTATAGACATTGACAATGCCTAAATATACACATAGGCTATGTCACACATGCTTTCAGGCATGTAAGGCATGTAAAATGACAGCAAAATAAGAGAGTATATCATAACTCTCAAAAGCATACTCAAAAGCAAATGCACACGAAAGAGTTCACGTGGATGACCTTGCAGAGTGGCTGCACATTTGTATTTATGTAAAAAGTTACAAGGTTTTCATGAATTATATATTCAAGAGATTCAGTCGAAGCAGTGTTGGATGGAACTTATGGAAATTGAAAGTTAAAGGAACTTGAACTTGACTTGGTAAGAGGTGTCGTGTTTCTCACAAGGTAAAACAACACATCACATCATGTAATCTGCCAGTGAAGAAAAGCCATCAAGCAGAGGAAATAGTATGTGAAAACTTCCAGAGTGGCTGATTGAACACATGCTAATCTGTGAGTCGTGGAGTAGCAAGCTAGCCGACTAAATCCTCTTAACGCAGACATATGGTCATAAGCAGAGCACACACTGTCAAACTGATACTTCCTTAAAGGCTTCCTCAAAACAAAGACTCAAGGAGGAATCATGGAAAGAAATAAATGATACAAGGAAGGAAAGAGGAAAGAATGGAAAGAAGAAAGAGGGAAGGACTGCATGGAAAGGAGACCAGGGAGAATGAAGCCATTTGAAAAACAACCGCGCAGTTAAGAAAGTGTTTTTTAATTGCTTGCCTGTCGGTGCAAGAACAATACTGCACGTCAACATCAAACTCGAGCATGTGCTATTGTATCACATGCAGCAGTGTGGAACTCATGTCATGCTTGACTAGATAAATAATTGTTTGCTTGTTTTGTTTTGAATAACACAAATGATGTGCAGTTGTATGAAAATGGCTGGGTGCTTCATGGGAAGTTAGACGCTATGGTGAGAATTAAACACTGGACCCTGTTCAGACAAGGGTAGGGTAAACATAGCTGTATATTAAAATCAAGTGTATGCTACTGACACGCACAGAGGGCTAGTGTGTAACATCTGGCACCAAGGGGGCGTAACTACTTATACAGTATTCTTTGTTACATGCTTGCACTATGCTGAACTAGCCTACATTTAAAGTCAAACAGAAACTTGAAATCTGCTGCACAAACGCACCCACAAACACACATGCCCATGCACGCACTCACACATACACACACTTGCACTCAAAGAATCAAATACCGATGAGCAAACTAAATTTGATGCCTTGCTCTGAAAATACACTAATTTTAATTTGTGAAATAGGCCCAAAAACACACTCCAGCCAGGCCCTCAAGGTCAATGCTCCTGACAGAAACTCTAACTTATCTATCTTAAAAGCAAGGAGACAGAGTGTTGAGGGTGGTGGAGGTGGGGAATTGTGCTTTTCGTACAGACAAAAAGAAAAAAATTAGATTTCTAACATATCTAATAAAATACTTTCATGTTTGCTGGGTTAAAAGCCTTTTCATCATTTCATCATGATTCATTTTTAGACTTGCCCACATATGTCAAGTCAAGTTTATTTGTATACTGTAGCACATTTTCCTACACAAGGCACCTCAAAGTGCTTTACATAAGGCATTGAAAGACATTATATAAACAATCTTGAAAAAAAAGTGAAAATACAATTAAGTCATTTAGCAGGCGCTTTAATCACAATATCACACGTACCTTGTATCCAGTAATGGTACTAACATGTCGACGGGGCATTTTCCATCGTACACTAAAGGCTGTACAGTTGACTGTCTCCAGCTGAATGTCTAATGGAGGACTCAGGCGATCTGGTTTACAAAAACAGAGATATAGAACCTGTCATTATGGTGTAGAGGAACCAGCAAATAAGGACCTAAAATTAGGGAGGTTTCTTGAAACTAACTATCAACATTTTACTAAAACAATCTCTTGAAGTAAGCTTGGTGTTAATAACTTACAATAAATCCTTAAATATATTTTTGTTTTTTGTTATTATCTGTATAATACTATGTGAGTTCTGAAAAGGCTTACATCATGCATGTACAATATATCAAAAAAAAATTTTTTTTATACACACACACAAGTAGTAAACTATTTATTAAAGACTGATTAATAAATTTTTCGGTTTATACAGTATAGGATGGTAATCAAGTTAGGGATGAATTGAGTATACAGTAGTAGGCTTTTATTTGCTTTAATCACCGAACTGACCCTGCCTATATTGGGCGCAGGCGTCTATATGGGACACGCCTTTAATTAATTAATTAATTTTGCCCAAAACTCTTGCTCAGCAAAGGTGGGAAATACTATCAAATCGATTTTTAAACAATTAATAATGGGTGAATAAAATTTAAGACAATATTCACATTTTTGATTCAGTTTTATGAAAAAATGTTTTGATTATTTTGATTGGTGGACCCTATTCACCATGCTGGTAAATATGAATAAATTAGACTTTGGTACTCATGGTTGCCATAAATGAACCTAACGATTGAAATTGAGAATCTAACCGATCTCACGTTGTGTTGTCCATATTGACCAAAGTTTAAACTTGTATATTTGTATGCGTGATCTAAGCAGCTTAGAACTAGCTCTATACATCAAAAAAACTTCTAAAAAAAACAGACCAGGTGTCTAATAGAGACAGGTGTATTTGTCAAAACGTGTTGTCACACTAGGCTTTTATTTGAAGTTTTACGGTATATATATATATATAGAGTACATGATCAACCAGACCAAACAGAGGAAGGCAGATGTTGGTAAATGTAAATGTCATGTCAAGACACCACTGCTCCTAAAGCACTTATTGTTTCCCATCGCCTCTGTTCTGTACTCTGATCTTCTGATACACCACTCCCCTCCTCCCCACTCGTCATACTTCTATCTTTCTTATGCTGTCCTGAATCCTATTTTTTTCCACCTCAGACCTTCTCGTTTCTCCCCTTTTTCCTCTCTTTCCGTCGGAGCAGTAAATGCAGTATGTCAGCTCTGTGTCTCATCTCCCCGGAGCACGGCCCTGCAGACCCACAGGTGAGCTGCTTTCACAGAATCAAAGGAACAGAACTAGACTATTGGGGCGTATACAGAGACAGACTCAAGTTAGAACGGTACTCCCACCACCCTCTATACAAGAAGTGGAACATTGTTCTAGGCTGTCTGTGACTTTGTTTACTTTTATCAATTTACACATAGGTACACTGTAATGCGTTCCCTGAGTTTCAAACCAAAATAAAAATGTTTTTGTAATGCTGGTTTTAACCACAAAGAGAGTAACTGTAAATTAAGCTCCCTACTACTGAAAACATATGCTTAATATAACCCAAGGTTGTGTTTTCAATTTTCCAAACTCTATCTACTAAGAACTATTTGGTAATGCCCATGCCCTTGATGCCCATTCTATTGATTTTAAGCTATGACAGCAATATAATCAGAGCATGAGTGAAAGGAACACTGAATTAGCATTTACCAAGAAGATACATAGTTACAATTGGGGAATGAATGTTACTGGATACTGAATGAATGCTACTGGATATTTCAAAATGGATTTCTTAGAACTTAAAATCTATTTTGAACTAGATCAATAAACCTAGATACCTGTCAAGGAAGTTGTTTAAGCATTTCTCTGCATCTCAGTACACTTTTCGAATTGGTAGTTGCTTGTGTTTCTATCCAAAAATGTCATAAAATTTTGTATTATTGTCTATACCTTTGCAATGTTGACATGTTATTCATAACATTGGTAATTTCATGTCAACTGTAATCTATCTATCTATCTATCTATCTATCTATCTATCTATCTATCTATCTATCTATCTATTCTAAATAAGGTCAAATCCCATAGGCAATATGTTTCCTATTGGACTGTACTGGTCCTGTTATTTTAGACTTGATATAATTCATCTGGACACTAAGCCCTTTTGACATTCCTTCTTCTTTTAGAATGGGACCAAAAAGACCTCAAACCATACTACCAAAATAAAAAAATAAAAAAAGACAAATGTCACTGCAGTCCCAATGAGAGGACTATGGCCCTCTGGGCCAGTTCCACGTGGTGAGTTTTCTCTGCTGACAGACACCTGTAATAGTCTGGTGGCTATACCCCTAGGGGCAAGAGAGAGATAGGTGGAAAAACCGAAATACAACCTGAGAATAAGATGAGAAACAGGCAGAAAGTGAGACAGAGGGAATGTTCGAGAGAGTGAGACACGACTATAAGGAATGAGGTAAAACAGCAACATATTTTAGCAGTTTGACAGTGCACGTATGAATCTGGGAAAGAAGGAGCAAACAAGACAGAGACAGGGAAGATGGTAAAGGTAATCACAGAAATCAGAAAGTGGCTGAACATTGAGAATGGAGACACATTAATTGGAAATGGAACAGGAATCAGAGCCAAAGGCCATGGTTTTGCCCCCTGATCAAATATTGTTTATTTTGCCTGCATTAAAAAGTTAGCATGCACCCCAATCATTCATCCATAATGTGAAGAATATTACCCATTTCTAATAGAGGTTAAATGGGCATCCTATAAATTAATGTTAGTGAGACTGTACAATTAGATTAATGGATATATAGTCTTGCAGGGTGTTTGTACTTGCCTTGTAGATATGCTCCTATTCAATTTGAATGTAGTATTGTTGCTATTATAAGTATATATATATATATATATATATATTATTGATATTGTAAGTAATAAGATACGCTAGCCTACACTTGGCCTATTGTAAAATAAAGCACTATTAGTTTTTCCCTTGTGGAATTAGGGTCACCTATCGGTTGAACTTACCCGATCTTCGAATGTTTGATTTTCTTGCGCAAAAACAAACATTGGCCATGCACCATGTTAATACAATTAAGTATAACAGGCACTTTTCTGTTCTGCAGAAGTCCATGTCTTCGTTTGGTGTGAAGTTTAAAACGGTTAAACAATCATTGTATTCTTGAAGCGCGCCTGGTAGGCTACTATAGATAACCTGTTGTCTTAGAAATAAAAAACAACAAGTTTTCTTGTATAGCAATCATCAACACATTCGCGTGAATGCCATTTAAGAGAAAGGCAAAGTCGAGCTAAAACGGCCACTGTGCGAGGAAAGAAGGCAACTACGGGTTGACACTGATAAGATTACAGTCAGTAAAAGATCAGCGCTAGCCCACGTTGAAACAATTCGGCGCTCTGAACAGCGCGCTCTGCGATGGAGAAGGTAGTCTCCTGAAGTCACGCGTAATGCGCGTAAAGACCCAAAAATCAGACAACGACGAGCACTTGGATATTTATACGAAGCCCAGTCTGCGTGTTTCTTACGATCCGTTTTGTAACTTTGAGAGACGGCGGAGAGGAGCCGAGGAGTCAGGAACGTGGGGCCATTTAGAGCTAAGAGGATAATAAGCGTCTAATCCCTCCAACAGTCCCAGATGGAGATGTCTTGGCGCTGAAGAAGGACAGATACAAGTCTCGCTTGTATGTTTCTCTCTCTCTCTCTCTCTCTCTCTCTCTCTCTCTCTCTCTCTCTCTCCCACTCACACACACACACGAACGGACACTCACACAAACATTTTATGGGTCTCTTCAATATAAAGAAAAAACACCAATTTACTGTCCTATAATGTGTGATTATAAATATAATGTTCTAAAGTTAAACACTTTTAAGAGTATTAGCTTATGCATTTACAACAAGTATATGTATGTGTGTGTGTGTGCGTGCGTGTGTGTTCAACCAGGGATGTGTTCGCATAAATATATACACGTGTCTGACAGCAGTGTTAATATAGTGGTATTAGGACGCGTCTGTTGTAAAGCGACGGGTACATAGGGAGTTATGATGAAGGGAAAGAGCAGGAGCGATGATGTCTACAGGACAGTGGTGTAGCATCATATACAGAGTAGGCTAGCCTACAGCGTTGCAGGAAAAAGAGAAGTAGGGCCTAATCGATTATATTGTTTTGCAGAACAATGTCTTGACGAACATATACGACGCCGCTGCTTTAAGAAGACAAACTACCAATGGGTGAGTCGACGCTACTCAACGTGACAATAGTAAAATAAATGTTCTGTGTCAACGCTTTCATACAGTCAATAAGCTTTCATACAGGCATAATAACAGCCCAGTCCGACGCTTGCAGGATAATCGCAGTATTGCAAGAAACCTGTCAATCACTCGGGGTTCGAGTTGTAATGATTTCTGTTTTGGTCTCTTCCATTCATTTCTCTACTGGCATTGTTATCCACCACTTATGATAATCATACCGCCCCTGGTCCACAGGAGGACTAGGTGACTATTAGGCTATAGGTTATTTTGCCACTATTATAGACCCATTACCAGGGACTGTAGACTGGCCAGACTGAAAACAACTCAAATCGAATCTATATTGTGAGCTTTTTTGAGTATAGCTTGTGAAAATGGAAACATCTGTCTCTTTTCTGCAGGCCACTAAAAACCAAACTAATGCACAATAAAAAATATTATCCAGAGAAGGTCATCCACAGTAGCCCACATCCATTGTAAATACTGTTCAAATACTGTACAAATTGTATCTTAAAATCAATGGCCTTGTCTGGCCTGAACCTTCAGACTCAAGGCTCATGTGTTTATACACTCATAAGCAGGTTGAGAATAACTATTCTAAGTGCCGTAATGTTTGAATGTAAACCCCTGGGACACGATTCAAATAAGCACAAATGCACATGCATGCCCTATGCAGTCCTATTGTCCTATTGCAGGTATTTAATAACATATTAAGTTATCAGTATTATTGATTACTAAAGAAAGGTAAGAAAGGAAGTAGAAAGATTTACAGTGTACAGTGTGTAAAACAAAGCAGTTTGTAGCTGTGCAAGATTTAGTAGTAGAGCTAATTTCCTATTGTTTCCAAGTTATCTATTAATACCAACTTGCCACCACTGGGAGATTTTAAAGCACTTATGTTATACTTACTCCCTTTTGACGACATTTAGGCCTACAAGAAACAGTATTTATTCACGTTTTAGCTCAGTTTAACAACATGCTGCATTCTTTACGACCTCAGAAGATATTATTACACTGCCACCTAGTGAACAGTTGGGTAAAGCACTGCAAGACCTAAGTTAAATAGTATAAATGGTTTTCTTGACCTACAGATAGCTTTTACTAACGTATATAATATTTTATTTTGCTTAATTCTGCCTGTTTTGTTTTTTAAAGCAGACCATGTGGGTTTTCACAGCGCCCCTGCCCTGCTCTCTAACACCCTCAGAGGCAGTATAGGCTATAGGCTACATATGGTGTGGATTACATTCTAAACACGGCAAAGAGGGGACTTTATACTGCTTATTTAATAATCCTTACACTGCCCAAATCCTCAGCACAAATTCTTCAACAAAAGAACTCTTGTACTAAATGTTATAACCTTACTGTTATTACTAGTACTAATAATGATATTCCTTATGCTATTGCAAATTTCAGGGCTGGGAAAAAAATACTTTCAAGACCATGTGCAATTTTATCATTGAAGATAATTCATGATAAATTAATTCATTATTTCATAAGCATAATTTGATTTTTAAATGACTTCTCATGACTAAGACTTCTTTGGTTTGGTATTTGAAATTTTATGGAAATATGGCAATCAACATCCTGAATTGAAAGGGCAGTGGCTGAAAATGTTCTTGTATCCATGACTGACTAGCTAGGTAATCTATTCATCCAACCAGATTTTGAAACAAGTAAATGAAGGAATTGTGTACATAATTCCCACAATGAATTAGTACATGCTTTAAAACAGAAAACAGAACTAATATAGAGTAATACACAATAACTCTAATCTATATCATTTTCCTCTCAGTCCCTCTCTTGAGGATGTTTTGAGCTCCCTGCCACCATTTTGGGGATGCAGCTTCATGTTGGGGCCATAATGAGGGGTTAAATGACCCATGCAATTAGCCCCTTACGTGTGAGTCAAATCAAACCCCAAAATGGCTGCAGATTAAATTGCAGACCAGCCCCAGATTCACCCTAGTTCTCTGTAAAACAGGAAATGGCCTGTTGTTTGAAGTAGCAAGGGCGTAATTACTTGAGGATGAGGTATTTCCACACACTTAAGAGTACAATGGAATGGGATGTTTCCCTCTGAATGACTTCTAGACAGCGGCAAAAACAGACCTTTTTTATTTACAATTACAGTATATAGGGGGCTTGAATGCATCTCAGTATAAAAGGCATCCAGAAAATATACTTGACCCTAAGCATGTGTTTCTGTCTGTGCATATGTACGAGGCACACCATGAAACTGTAATCTGGGCATATTACCGTTTCACTTACATCACATACCCAATCAACCCAATATCTCATGTGTTAATCAAAACTCAACTGGAAAGAATGAGCAGGAATGTTACCAGAGTGTCTGGTTGTGAGTTTGGATTTTAATTAGCAGATTCATGTACAGTCTGTATATGTCTGTATTCAATTGTCAGTGGAAAAGGGCTAATATGGCCCAAGCTATTTGACTATAGGCCTATGCATTGAACCTATTACATAGTTCTCCCAACACCAACCTCGGGTTTAATTAAGTAAACTATAGTCCTAAAGCAGAAGGCTACTTGTTCTTTCAAAGTGATAGGGGGCGGCTATGTAGGCCTCTGGTGACAGAAAGAAGGCAGAGGATGGACTAGCCTACTACCTCGCGTCATTACCACACCCCATCTCCATCGCCCTACCACTACCCCACTTGCAGGCAGCTCAAGCTGTGATGGACACAAGCAGGTATGAGGACTAACGCCGTCGCTTTTTAGGAAAATAGGAACAGCGTAACCTATAGCCTACGCCTAAGAAGTGAAATATAGATCGAAGGTCTACAATTCAGGAATGACACTTCGCATCTTCGTGCGTTACTGCAGACGCCCTGTGGGTTTCTCTCTGCTGTTTTCTGGATCTCGACCGTTGTGCCACGCTTCACAAGATTAACTTAACGCGTGAGTTGCGTCTTGTTTATGGTGCTCGGGAATGCGCGTGGGCCCCGTAGTTCTACACATGCCAAACAGGTTTGTTTTTCTCCGGGAACTATAGGATATATCGCTTTTCAAATGAAAACATTTGTATCTGGATCTTGGAGTGCCAGCAACACCCCACCTTTTTTCATCCGAGTGTAAGATGTTGACAGGGTGTTTTGGATCTCCTCAACGGGATGGCTCTTGATTTCTTACGTCATGTTCTTCTATGGGACTGACCTGGACAATGAAGTTATGGGTTAGCCTGACCACTTGTTTGATTGTGCTGAGCGCCGTGCACGCCAGCCCTCCGCACCGCGACACGCCGTCTGCCCCTACGAAGAGGAGAATAGCACGCGCCTCTGAGAGTCCCCTCGACCTACCGCCGGTTCAGATCAGCGTTTCTATCAACACGGGCAACACGGGCACCAGCCGTTTACACGTAGACACCAGCCACGGCGAGGGCGCGATCGTGGAAGAACAATGTAAGTTTACTTCATGGTTGCCGTTGCTGTTGTTTTAGGCTGTCTTCCACGTAGAAAGCAGTGAACTTTGGACATAGTTCAATTTGATTGTCCCACGTCAGTCACACTTAATACACCCTGGCCTCTGTAACAGTTATAGCCTATATCACCTCATGGACCAGGCGCAGACAGATGACGGTACTCTTGGAATGCTGTTATTATTTCATACCACACTGCCCTATAACTTACATTTCCACTCCATTTTTGATACAATTGAGCAAATACGGTGTAGGACCTACACAGGTCCTAATTTAATAAAGATCTACCGTATCATTTTAGTTATTATTTGAAAAAACTATTTTACTAACTACTGGTAAATAAATACCAATGTGGCTAAATATTAAATGGATTAGTAGGTCTTCATATGTAAGAAAAAACTGTTGTGTTTGCAGTTTAGAACAAAGCACCACCAATGTTTCTGCAACCAATAGTGTGTTGACAAGATCTGTAAGACTAATCTTTGCAGTTGGGGGTAATGCATTACAAAGTAGCCTAACGCATTACTGTAATCATATTACATTTGTCTTTAATACAGTAATGTAACGCATTACTGTTCCTAAATTCAGTAATCACATTACAGTTACACATCAAACAATTATGTGGTTACTTTTTTCTGTGTGCTCTTCGGGCTGTTTTTTACCGACTTTGCTGTCAGGTTTGTGGTATTATTTTATTAAAGAGCATAAAAGAAAGATCTTTTGTATGTCCTTATTAGGACAGGGATTTGTGCTTTAATGTGGGCATATGTAGGTTAAACGTGACAATGCATCTCAGGCGATGTTGCTGAGTAACGCAAAAGTAATGTAACAAGTAGGGTAACAAATTACTTTCTACAGGGAGTAAATAAGTAAAGTAATACGACCCCAACACTGAATCTCGGTGCAGGTATTTTAAACTCACACAGGAGTTTTGTTTCAGGACTGTTTAGGCAGCGTTATGCTGTAGGTTTGCTGAGGTCAGCAAACAACACATTTCTTCTAAACCATTGCTACATTCTAGAACTCCAATTTGTTATATTTAGTGGGTATGACAAACCACACAAAATCTCTATTATTACAGCCATGCTGACGCAGTGTGTTTTCCAATCCACAACCCAACCTCTGGGTTTGAAACTAGTCATTCAAATCAGCACAGCTTCAGTTTCCTGAACATTACAACATTTAATGCTGAACACGGGCGAGATGTACGTCGTCTCACACCAACAGGTGCAACAAAGCTCACATAGGGAGTCAGACAGATCAATCAAGAAGTGTCTGTGCAGGCCCAGACCGCCCTGAGAAGAGATCTACTCTACTACATTAACGTAAAACATCTGTGTGCGTGGACAAGGCAAGGACAAATACATTTCTGTTAATTCCCCACAGACACCATGGAGGAACTCTTGCCAGAGCAGTATGAGAACGTGGTGGACTTCATCAAAGTGACCGTCAGTAGAATACGACGCTCCTCCGTCCCTTCCACCTCCTCGTCCAAACAGGACCCGAGCTCCAGGACTCGACACAGGAGGGAAAGGAAGAAGTCAGTAAGTCAGAGGAGCAGAGGAGGAGGAGTGAGAGGTGGGGAGGTGGAGAGGAAGGGGGGAAGAGGAGGAAGAGGAGGGGGCAACGGTCGAGGGCAGGGCTGCGTGCTGAAACAGATCCACCTGAACGTGTCGGACCTGGGTCTGGGCTACAAGTCCCAGGAAGAAATGATATTCAGGTACTGTTCTGGACCCTGCAGGAAGTCCGAGACCAACTATGACAAGATCCTGAACAATCTTACCAAAAACAAAAAGTTCCCCCCCAAAGACAGACCCCCTCACACCTGCTGTCGGCCAATAGCATTCGACGATGACATCTCCTTCCTGGATGACAACCTCATCTACCACACTATGAGGAAACACTCTGCTAGGAAGTGTGGTTGTGTGTAGGGAGCCCATGTCGAGGTTTTCACGTGTCGTGCTCCTGAAGAATGAAGTTGTGTCTTAGTATCTTCTGGATGACCATGCCATTTATCACATTATAGAGGAGAACTTGTGTATGCCGTGTGACCGTGTTTGTCAGTTATAGCCAGAGGCGTAAATAAGGACAAGAATTCTGCATTGCAGGAGTCTGTGCTGTGATATCTTACTCCTTGGGTCTGCGACATTGTCATTTTGTTTTATTCTCATGGTGATCCGAGGATAGACATCCAATGTGTGACTTTGAGTCTCTCGAAGGATATTTACCTTTAAGCATTGACCTCCACAAAGACTCATATAACGCATGATTCAGCACTCCTGCTGATACATCTGCTGTATACTGACTGTTATTTGTAATACTTATACACAAGTTTAAAATGTATTTATGAATTCTCGACTTTAGTAAGTTATTGTTGTTATTTATTCTATTTTCATAAAATGGAAAAAAAACATTATTTATTGTTGTACAGTGATATCTTAAAGAGTGCCAATGAAGTAACTTGATGTGACACAGCAAAACATAAAGTAGGTCTTCTCAGTTCCCAACATTGAAAAAGTTCTCATGTTAGATTTTCTTGTTGCATTATTGTCTTGTGTCCTACAGTATATGTTTTCCTCTCAGTTCTTTGGAACAGTCACAATAGGCCAGATATCATATTTTTATTTTTGCAAATAATTTGAACAACAAAAGCACACCAGGTTTCAGTTTTAAATGGTGTAGCGTATAACAGTATTCTGCTCTGAAGGCTATTCAGTTATTTTCCATTTTCCAATCATTTCCCCCTACATTCCAATGGACAATAATTCTGCAATGTTAAAATTATCTGTTATAAGTAAATCAAACTGGTGACAAAACTACAACAAAATAGTTTTTAGCAAATGAATCAAATCACAATTTCATGGCTGATTGATTAAAGTAAATGTAAGTTCAATTTTTGCCCCATAAATTGATCCTAAATATTTCCACGGTTCGGGTAAAATAAAATTGCATGGTAATCTCAAGGAATCCAATCCAAAGAGCACATTTTTTTTGCGTATTACAATGTGCAATCTATATTCAGCTCATAATAATAATTAAATGTGAAACTATTGTCCGTAGGGGCTTTAACAGATGTGACTGAAACATGGTAAAACATGATACAGCTTTATTTTTATACAAACATTTTTTTATGGTTTTATTTAATTATAATTAAATGCATTCTTGTTAAATCCACGATGTATTCAGTAAGTGAATCATCATCTTTAAGGATATTTCATAACATTCTTGAGTAGGTTAATATGCGACTACAATGCGAGAGGTAAAGACAATACATTTTAGTACTTGCAATGAATTGCCACAACACAGGAGAGATATCATGGGGTTAAAGATACACTTCTTCCAGAGAATTAATTGGAATATTTAGGAATACAACAAAGGCACAGATGAAGGAATGGAAAATAGAAGAGATGGAATTGGAAAACGTGTTTTATACTTTCATGTAGATATTAGACACAACTTCATAAGGGAAATTGTAGCATGCATACAGTTTAGACCCAGAACAACCCAGAGAGTGAAAAGATAGGCCTACACTATATTTAGGAGGGGTGGGGAGTGTAAAGACAAAGTGATTAAAGGATGGACGCTATCCAAGGGGGAGAGGACAGTGATGTAGGAGTTGGAGAACCCGAGAAGAGAAAATATATCTCACTAAACTTGCATGTGTGGTCAAAACCTGATCTCTCTCTCTCTTTCTCACATTACCCACTCTGTCTGTCTTATGGACCATGACTCAATAGAGTGTGGTTCATCAAATACAGGGCCACAGCCAGCTAGGTCTTCCAGTTTCTCTTCAAACATGTTATGATTCCACTTGAAACTTCTTACCAGCAGACTCTGCTCCAGAGAAAACACACCTGTGGTCCTCAGAGCCAATGATGAATAAATACAGTTTGCAGGATGGGATTTCATTGGCAGCTCTATTTTTTTTTTCATCCAGGGGTTTTACTAAGAAGTTAAAGTGATGTTATTAATATCCACATGCAAGGATGTCTGTTTTCTGAATATAGAGTACATCAAGTAATGGAGGAAACTGGTGCAGTACATACCTGCAGCTAGCATGCTTCTAAGTTTTTAAAGTTTAAAGTTATAATAAAATCATCATTCAATTCTTTCTTTCAAGAGTTTTCACTACTACTTATACTCCTGCAGAGATTTCCCCCCCGATTATGCCACACAGAGAGCAATCAATCCCTATTTGATTAATGTTACTGGTTGTGTTCCGTTGGTTTTCATTATAGCGATCACTGCCTATCAACGATTGACCCGTAGCCTACCAAACCTGGCTGATAAATACATTGTGTTGGCCCTCACCCTGAGCCTTGACCCCATATGTGGTTCCTGCTGTGGAAAAGTGACATACAAGTCTGTCACCAACTGGGGCCAACAGAGGAAGCTATTAGAGCCCATGGACAACTTGAGGACAGTATCATTAGTCAGACGAGCCTTCTGTTCTTTTGTTCCTGGTGTCAGAGGAGCTTGTAATGAGGGATAGTATTCCAGAACAAGACACTGGAGTGATATCTGAGTGAAATACAAGGCAGGTGTTAGTGGTAAAAGGGGATGGTGTCGCGGCAGGTGCTAAACACCACATGCTTGCTTTACAAAGGCAGCTTTTGTGTTTCTAATGTCTAGCACAACCTCTGGTAGGTAGGTAGATAAGTAATAATGTTATTGTTCTACTACATCAATGGACAGCTGCTACGTCAGAATGAAGTTTATGGGAAACATTAAAATATCTGTCAGATTTGAAAAAACAGGGCGAAGCAGCCTTTAGCTAGGCCACCAAAAAGACAGAAAGGTTTCTGTGCAAATAGGAGTTTGAATTCTGTTTGAATTCTACTGAGGAACTGGAGCAAATTGGGACACCCTACACAGTAGTTATCGATGGTGGGGAGAAGCATTTTACATAAGTGATTCCCAAGCCTAGGACAAGGACACAGACAGATTGAGCTTTAGTGTCTAAAAACCTGGTCAGTTCATGGTTTCAAAAGTTATATTTCTAAAAGCTATGCATCGCAGTTTAAATTCTCATCCTTCAACTCAAATTTAAGTGGCCTCTTTTTGCATGTTTACAGGATGAAGCAATTGTGGGCAGAGTCCATCTCCCACTATTGTGCCAAGCAGCGTGAGAAAAGATACAAATGATAACCTAAATGTAATCAGTGGCATATCAAATGTAATATGGGCCATTATGAGAACCCTGACAAACCACAACAGGCACTGCCCCTCTGCTCTGGAATTTCACAACATGAGTCAGTCTATATGCAGAGGCCCAAGTCAATGGTATACAACCACAGGAATTTAGCCATAATTGCAACCGGAATTAAAGATAAAAAGAAGAGAAGAGAACGACATTACAGCTAGCAACTTAGATCCAAGTCTTGGCCATTTATATTATCAAACCCATAGTCTCATAATCTATGGGCAGAACCTCAAAGAAGGCTGCATATCATGATGAACTGTTGTATCCTGGAAACCTACGGCCCAGAAAACGAAATATAGAGAGAGTAATGGTATTTCATTTGTCACACTACAACTCTTGTAGAAGATAGGAATATATACCTATTTGAACAATTAGTGTGGGTTTGGTACATGTGTTTTTCTTTTGACAATACTCAATAAAAATACAGTTTGGAAAGCTCCTCTCCTCTAGCTCTAAAAATGGGAAATATTTATAACTCAGCCCTGGGACTAATATTCTTCAAGAATTAGGTAACTTGGCACATGCTTTTATCCAAAGTGACTTACATTGAGTACAATCACTAGTATTACATGGAGCAGGTAGGGGTTAGGCATCTTGCTCAAGGATGCTTACAGGTAGGCCAACTCCAGGGCTTAAACCCACAACCTTGCCGCTGGGAGTCCAACACCTAGACCACTAGACTATCCTGCCCCTTAAATGTAGTCCAGGCACACCAGGAACAGACCTGCAGCTGTCTACCAGTTCCAGTATAAACCAGTGTGAACCAGTGTAAACAAGAAACACAGCACTGCAGATGTACTCTACAACACAAAGCAGAGGCAAAGAGGATTATCATGGGATGTAACCACAGTGCACTGATCATCACTGTCAAATGGGCTGGTGCCAAACCCCCTGGTCTTGACCACCAGCCGCAGGATCCTCACTCATCACTACTACCGTCACACACACACACACACACACACACGTGTGTTATCAGTCATCATTATAGAAGACTACAGTTAGTGTATACAATGAGTCAGCTGACATCTGTTCTCCTGTAAGATACGATGAGCCTCTGCCCATGGCTGTCACAGTGACAGCTAAACCACAATAGAGAACATTAGGGTTCACACATTCTCCCAACACAACATCACTGTCCTGATGAAGATGAGGGGGGCAAAGCCTTTTCTAATGGGATTTCAATAGCACTGGTTTGGCTTGATCTCAGCACCATTAAACAGGCGGTGTCTGCACTCAAATAATAGCATCAATGGTGGAAAAAACGTTTAAAGTAAACTTTATTTCGACCACCACTACCAAGCAACACAATGGGCTTTCTACTAAAGCAAGAAACAACATGAAACAACTTTAATCAACTAAAATAATTAAAAGAACTTATATTCTATTATCACTTGTAAATAATTAAATAAAAAATATTGTCCAAATTATCCCACACAAATCCTTGTCAATAATTTATGCAATGTTTTAAGTAGACTGTAATATAATGATCTTGTATACTATAACCAAGGGACCTTTCATCTGAACTAGTAATCATAATTGATAATTGACACCGTAAGGTCTGCCAGTGATTCCTAGGGGAGAGACAGTGAGGGTGTGAATGTAACTCGATCGTCTATTTACTGGTGCCTGCAAGGTGTTGGTGTGGACTCCAGATGTTTAAATATTCAGGTGAAATCCTATAGCGTGCTCTCTAACGGTCGCCATGACCCCGCATAGCACCTGTGCTACATTACCTGTGTGTGTGTGAGAGAGAGAGATGATTGGGGTGGGGGGGGTGGAGAGAACACGTGCATATAGGACACTAATCTTAAAACGTTACCTTTTGGGTTAATTAGTGACTATTTAACATTATTTTATCATTTTTATTTTACTATTTAACAGTGCAATTAGACTAGAAGTCAGCTTTGCATTAATGAACAATCCTCCACTGAAAGATGTCTTGATTCTATCAACATGAGGTCCATAGCACACCTAATCTGCATAATACAGTGGAAGGAGAGCAGAACAGCTGTTACGCATGGCCCGTAGGTAATAATAGATGGTGAGGATAGTCCTAGGAGATTGCATACGAAGGCCCCGTAATCTGAACGGATATCTTTGTGGAGGCTCGCAGACAGACAGGCAGACAGGCAGACACAGATTTCCCACCCGCCGCTGGCTGTGTTAGTGTGCAATCACAGTTAGACAGTTGCTCTGCTCCACGCAATGCTGGCACACCGCATCAAACACCCCGCTGAGAGGATGGGAAGAAGCCCTGCGTGTGTTTGACAGGTATGTAAATCTGAATGACACACTGACTTTTTCACCCAGTGCGCCTGGGATCAGGCTTAGAGAAACACACTTGAACACACGCAGTTCAGCGATGTGTGTGAGATATATACTCATAAATGTATATGGCTCAGTCCAAGGCCTGCTCCGTTTATTTCACTGCTTGGAAATTGCAAATTGATTAAAAAAAAACGGATCAAGAAACACACCATGAACCTATAGAGTAACATCAGACAGGATGGCTTTAGCATCATAGTAAGTATTTCCGGTAAAGCGATGACAGATCCAAGGTGGGCACGCGACAACATGCATCCCAGAGCTGAGCTCACAACCCTCCTGTATCAAAGTCAATCACGCTAACACTGGCCAGTGATAACATCAATCTATAACCATCTCATGGACCTCCAGAGGGGGCGGGGGGGGGGGGGGGGGG
>JAODLI010003265.1:0-10000 GCA_027575585.1 Percopsis omiscomaycus | reverse complement strand
CCCATATATGTCACGGGTCAATTTGACCCGAGGGATACCAGTGGGTCCCAAAAGTGAAGACAATACAAGGGTTAAGTTTTTTTCCCTACTTACCAGTTTGCTTTAGTTTCAACAAAATATGCCACTAAAATGCAAACAAGTCAAATGTTGCCATTAGGGGCTTTAAAATGCAAATTCATGCATAGTTATGTTTCATGTTTCTTTAAATAGACTACACTGTTTAGCACACTGATTTTGATCAATTAGCCAAAATGGCTGCTATATAGGAATAAATATCACCTCACTTTTGTTGGCTAATAAGGTTCAAGCTAATCTGAAAAATTACGCCATGACGGTTGTGGGAGTGTGGACGTGGTTTAGCTCTGATGCAGGTGAGAGGGAACGTGTGGAGCTGTGGTTCACGGGGCTGAGAGACAGGTGAGGGCAATTATTAATCACCTGTCTCTCTTTTAACCAGTGAATGAACACAGCTGGGGAGAGCTCCGGTTGGGAGCAAAACGAACAGAGAGCAACCACGCGGGAGCTCTCTGGAACAGAACGCAGAAAGTGTTAAGTCCTGTGGTATGCTTGTGTCAATAAACCGTGCGACGCACGATAAAACCCCAATCATACCGTGTGGACAGTGTTTGTGTGCCACAACGGCATCAATGAGGCTCGCTAACCAGATGAATTTCACCGAGCTTGGTAGCCATTCAAATATAACCCATTAACCGTGCAATCATGCTCCGATAGGCAGCTATACCTGGGCCAGATTACTGCGTCCTCTTAGAAGCCTAATATATAGGCTAGGCTACGCGTACCGTAACACAGACTAATTCTGGGATTGGTTATGGTGTTGGCTTTATAGAAATATGATAGGGAATGATCAAGAAGTGAATTTGTGTAGGATATGTCAACTGGAGCAAATCATGTAGCCTTCAGTGTTTGAGAACCGCGCTCTTTTTTACCCCGCCCACAAGAAAGCAACAGCGCCGCACTAACTAGTTTTAAAATAAACGAAATTACTCAAAAAAAAGTTCGTTCATTTTACTGACCGAGATTCAAAGATCTGACTCAGTAAAAAGGTTCGAACTTCACACCACTACTGAATTCACACCCTCCTAAGGTCCCTTTCAAACTTTGGCTGTGCGCCCTCTGCAGGCCAGTGCAACATGAGCTGTCCGTAGTGCTGAATACTTGAGACCTATGTTAACTATTCTGCTTTTAATTTAATTTGAATTTTATCTATAATTTTTAGCTGGATAAATATATATCCTGTTACTGATATAAGCATAGTGTTCAAGCCCCAGATTTGGCCTACCTTGAGCAAGATGCCTAAAGTCACAGAATAGTAAATCATCTTTCTGACTGCCAAGTGCTTTGAATTATTTCCAATAAATAATATTGTACATTATTTATTTTTGACTTGGCTTATTTTAACTTTTACTTGCACCTGTGTAAACCATATTACATAACATAGACAATGTGCTATCAATATAAACTTCAATGATTAATTGTCAGGTTGCAGAACTATCCTCAGATCCTTTGTGTGATGATAAATACGTATTCTTTTACTTAATATTTGTGCACCTTACCCCCATAGGTTTCACGTCATTCTCCCAATGTAGGCTACTAAGAGGACAATTGATGGACGGAGGTATCCCATTCATGTGGGAATGAAACCACCTGCGTTCTCTGTAGATTTTACTGACCCATTTTCAGCTCTCGTAATGCCAATACCCACTACTTAGGAGCAGCGAACTCTTCTAAAACCATAAAATGGTTTTACCTACATTTACATTTTGCAATAATGGACATAGAAGCATTTAGGTTATCTCTTTTACCAGCCTACTTTAGTATGTGAAAAAAATCCTGACAAAGCCATTAAACAGATGTGTCATTTCCATCAAATGAATACACAACACTGTAGTAAGAAACAAAAAGAAAAAAAGTAGGTCAGAATTTGTATGTGAAAGCAATGACGCACACAGGTGCGGATTCCAGAACCCGCCTTTAGTAATGTAAAATGAATCTTTTATTAGAAACATGACAGTAGAAATGAAAGAGATTAAAAAGATTTATTAAAATCTTCCAAACACTGAAGCCAAATAAACACGTGAAAATAATATTAAGGACACCATTCTCTCCCATGTTGTCTATAAGTCACCAATAATAATCCATCCCAAGGCATTGAGAGTGGCACTACTTTGTGTGCAACTCAGCACTGATGAATTGACTAGGCAGAGCACACAAACAAGAAATAACACATTTATAAAATACCAGGCAACACAAACACCCTCCTGCGTCATCTGATCACAGTGAATCTTGGAGTTATCAAAAACTTTATAAAAACAACCGAGTAGAAAGCAGTTAGGCGTCTGCACTGCTTGTTCCAACATCTGCTTCCTTCTGACCGAGCACTGAACCTGACCTTAGCTCAGCCATGTTATTTTCCCAGACAGCCCCCATCCAATGCCTGGGATTTAACTCAGTCCAGATGGCGTGTTGCCGTGGCAACGGTTGCCACTTGAAAATGAATATAGAGTGCAATTGTGTCACTTATTAGAAGTCACGTGACTTCTTCATAACACACAATGCATGCAGGGAGCGCACATCCTGGTCTATGTTTGGATTTGTTTCTAATTGGTTTTTGAAATTAGTCATCTCATGAGGACTTAACAAGTGCATTTCAGTGAGAGAGGCCACATTGAGTGATAGCGTTACATCTATACAGGCGAGGTCAGGTTTCTGGCTGAGAATATAGATCAGTACACTGACACATAAGAAATACCATCTATCAGCAAGAGTTACCATGTGCTCCGAAGAATTGGCTTTTTAAAACTGCATTATTGGTTACATCTGTGGAATACGAGATGCTCAGATTTTAAAAGTGCAATTTCTGACAAATCGATTCCAAGTTCTGACGCTGCAACTCAAATGAATGGTGATGCGCTAACTTCTGACTGACAGTATTGAGCTGTCTGCTTGGAATTCTTATTTCTGCGACATTATATTGCTGGCAACTGTGTGTACTTTCAAGGTCAACTGATGTATCAAAAAAGTCCATGTAAGTTACGATTGTGGATACTGTTAAAACTACATTAAATGCACTATACATTAAATATGCAACACAAAAGTCTCTAAAAGTAAAGCTCACTAAAGCAGCAATGGGAATTCATGAAATACGTAAAATTTACATTAGGCCTATATAAAAACAGCAATGTTAGTAGAATAACACCTGGTCTGGACTTCATGTTCCAGTGCAATGGTAAACATTTCCATATCTAAACAGTCTCTTTTTAAGTAAAGTATTATAGTACAAAATAAATATTATATTAATTAATTCCCTTTATCACTATTTTTGTTTTCCGATTAGTAGTAACTTGACACACACAAAAAAACAGTAAAGGTTTGCAAGCTAATACATTTGAAAACTTTATGATGGTCCAGGCTATGTTAACATTAGACACATCCATTACTGGCTGCCATGAACTAGCCTCGTTAAAACCATAATGATATTGCAAGTCCCATGTTTACATATTGCTTCACTTTAGAAATCTGTCTTAAAAATTGACAACCGTTTGTCAGCCAGGCAGTGTCAATAGGTGTCAATCAAGACAAGACAAGTCAAGTCAGGTACCGGGCACCATCCAGAGTGCTTCGATCTAAGACTTGCTGCTTTTACATGGAACAACTAGGTTAGGTATCTTGCTCAAGATGAATCCAACACCTAGACCACTAGACTATCCTGTAAATGTAAATATAATACATTAGCAGACGATTGGACCATCTTCAACCAATCAGAACAAGACCCACGTCTGGCTGGTATTCCGATGTGTATATAGCGCCCCGCAAAACATAAAAGTCACCCTGATTTTCTACTGCAAACTGACTTGCTTTTTTTGAAAACTGCAAAACTGTGCAGGCGGGGTTGGGGGAATTTCACCTAACCCTAACCCGAGGGGAGCGAGCTGTGGATGAGCAAGACTAAATGCATGTGCGCTGAGTTTTCAGGTGTGGGAGGGGTTGCTCGGGTTCTCGTGTTTAAAACAAAAATAGCAATGTTTCTCTAACGGCCGCAAAATAATCCCCGATTGCTCCTTTCATTTCTGTTGGCACCAACTAAACTACTCACTTGCTCGCCGATTTGGCGATGGTTTCCTTTCTTACTGTTTTCAATTGAAAATTCACAGACTGATATGTAAAGTGAAGCAAATCATAGTGGCAGAGCTTGGAATATCAGGATGGTTTTAACCAAGCTAGAATATCAAAGTAATTTAAAACTAAACCAGTCATCACGTTAGCTTTTTGGAGTGTTCTGGCCAAATCACAAAATTAATATTAATAATTAACCTTTTATATGCATTGTTATGTAAGCTATCCCTTCAACTGTTTTATAGATAAAGTGGCATCACTCCGAATGACAAGCTCTGGTGTAATAATAAAAATAAATTAATTCATTCATTAAAAATAAAAAACATTCACTAAAAGGTTCACCCTGATTCATAGATGTATCTGAAGAGGCTAAAAGATTTAACAGTGTATGGGATTATTACTAGCAATAACAACAAAAGAACATGGATGGTAAGCTATTGTTTTTCTGTAATGAACTATTTAAATGTGTCCATGAAAGATGAGAGCGTTCCTTCATGTCATGAAGTTCCAATGTTTTTGAATGAGAATGATAATTTTACACTACTATCCTTAATGCTTGTATGTATGTATGTATGTATGTCTGTATGTAGTCATGCAGGTTCATGCTTTAAAGAGTATTTAAAACCAAGCGAACAGCTGAGGTGTTTGGCGGTTTGTGTCTGTGCAGACGTTTGGAAGAACATCCAGAGACAGCAGCAGCATTAGCAGCAGGCTCCTGGACAAACCAAAGGCTTCCCGGGAAGTGATGATTAGATCAGGGCAGGCCTCTGCTGCAGTCCTGCCCCAGAGAACGAACAGAAAATGAGTAGAGACAGACAACAACCTATAGTTTCACTCAAGATGGATTCTGATTGGTACTGACATTATTCAAGTAGATATACACAGATATACAGTATACAGATATACGTGTAAACGCTGTCGTGAATAAACATGCCTCCTTTTATTATTTTTATTACACATACAAAATCTGTTCTTAAAACTGACTGGAGAAAACGATCTAAGGACAAACATGGATGAAGGAAGAACATGGAGGCATGCACTGTGGGTTTGGTGGGGCATCACACTTATTGACATACTGGTTTTGTCGATGAGGGAGAGGGGCTCCGTATGTGATTGACCCACTGAAACACACTGTGGGGCAGATGTGCTAACATGTTAGCACCCGTTTTAGGTGTAATTTCGTCGCAACAAACATGGCATGGTATGAACAGTCTGCAAATGGCTAAAACCGAATTCTGCCTGGCGCAGGAGTGCAGAATGGCAATTTGCTCTTTCCTTACTAACGCATATGCATTCATGGGAGGGTCAAGGGAAAAGTGCAAATTCCTTTGTATGAAAACTGAGGGGGAAAGCGAATGTCTGTTTTGCGGTGAAATTTCTCTGCATCTTAAAAGCAGGTGTAATTCAGAAAACGCGTTTGCTTGCATAGGGGAAAAAGGCAGCAGTCATCCGGGCAAGATGAACACACAAAGGCATAGGTTTACTGTAGGTTGAAATTTTGTAGGGACATCTTTCTCTGCTACTGCCGATACCCTTTCATGGGTCGCTACAGTATATTCATTTGATTAGCAAGATGACTTCCACAACATTGTTCATGATTATATTGACACTAATGTCATTTTAAAGTTTATTTGCTTAAACTGAAATGACATTGGTAGTTGTATTGTACTGTACCTAGGTCAGAACACGACTTTCATCAGTGGCTACATTGTGTTTCACTTATAGAAATTATTTGTAGGGACAATTTGTAGGGGCATGTCCCTACCGTCCCTACCCAAACCTGACACAGGCCAAGGAGACGTGCTGAGAGGATTTTCCCTAAAATAATTTTCAATTGAGTGAACAAGAAGTCATAAACCGTTACAGATACATGCAATAATACAGTTAGGCTACTGGCAGAAACCAGAGATGTCAGCGAACCGGGCACTGGCAACTTACAGTTAAAGGGCAGTGATATGCGCTGATTGCACAATCAGCCGCAGGTTTGGTACATCCAGCGTAAAATGAAAAGGCACAACATGCGCTTTCTGTGAACTGGCGAAGTCGCTGTTTATGCTGCGTTCTCTAACGTATGTACATCTGCCCCTATGTGTTTTATCTGTGTGTGTTACAGCCTGCCATATTGCGGGTGCATATGTCTGTTTCTCACTATACCTGTTTTACCAGGGAACTGGGACCCAGCTGATTGGCTGGGAGTAGGCACACCTGAGGCCTGTTCAAGGCTGGATAAAAGAAGAAGCTCCAGTCGGCTCTGTCTCTCATTCTGTCCCTGTTGCTTTGCTGTTTGCATGTTACATACATGTTTGTTGTGCTTTTGCTAACACTATTCTTGGAAGCTGTGGGTGCTGCCTTTTGTTTTTACTCACATTTTCTACTGTTTTTATTTAGGCAGGGAGATTAGCATTGTGTTTTGATCAGTGAGATTTTCTTGTTGTTACAGACTGAGGGGCATGGGGTGTTTGTTTGTTTCTTTGGCCTGAGCCACCCTGCTCTTTTGCTTCCCTTTTGACCTGTTAGTGTACGTTTATGGTCAATAAGCCATTCTTTTTCAGTTACACATTAGTCTTTGTGTTATTCTGCTGGATCTGCTGTTTGGTGACGTGTGTGTGTGTGTTAGAGAGGAAACGGTATGAACATTTCAAAACCATGATTAGTGACCAAAATTATGTGACCAAATGTGCTGATCTATAGAAATCATTTCATAAAATACCTTATGTAAACATATGAAAACCATATCAAATGTGAATTAACATTAAAGATGGCACCATGTGGCCATGAGAGGTAACTGCACATTGCAGATAAGAAAACAGAAACCAAATAGACAAATATTCACATTCTATGCTCAAGTATAATGAGATCTATTTGTTTACTGATGTCGCAGCACTGGTCGTGCCTGACCAGAGTAGCTGCTAAGGGCAGTTTTACTGTTTCATGCATCGCTGTTGGGAGGGTTTTCTGTTATTCAGTCCAACTCTGTGATTTAGCTTGCTAAAGAAGCGATTTTATTTTTCAAGTTTCCCTACTGCAGATTTAAATGAACACAACCTAAAGCACTTTTTTTCTCTGTTTCCAATAAAGATTTTAGAGTATAGAGTATACAGTATGTTTACCTCTATTATATATTCCCAGTACAGAATCACTTTATATTACACCACTATTCACTCCATACTGTAAGAATATGGAGAGTATGTTTTTATACTTTATTATAAAATGTCCAATTAAAATATTAGGGGTAGCGCATTTTGATCAATATCCCCTATCAAATAATGCTCCCAGTACAGAATTACTATATGTTACAGCACTACTCACTTCATGTACACTGTAAGAATATGGGTAGCATGTTTTGATACTGATATTATAACATCTTTACGATAGACTCTGCTATCAATTCACGCTACGGTAGCATTTCTTGACAAGGTAGCACAATTCAGCAGAACACCGGCGGATTTAATCTGCCCTGACCCCCTGCACTCCATATAATTTGCTCATGATATACAGTGCACTGCATTATTTATGCAGTATTAACATAATATCCTGTTTTAGGACAGTTATATAGAATCACGATTATATTGACATACTAAAAATTCATGCTTTTTACAACAGTCGGATCAAATGGTGGGGCAAGGGGTGGAGGTAAAAACCAAGCAAACTATTTTCTTTTAAATTATTATATAGTTAGTGTATTTCTGATTCTACAATGTATTTCCATTAAACTGTCTGTAAAAACGCTTAAAATATGCAAGGTGAGGCGGAAAAAAATAGACTCCAGATGGTAGGGGTAGACCGATTATCGGCCTGGCTGATTATCAGAGGTGATAATCAGCATTTTTAAGGTTATCTGTATTTTTTAAAATCCGATTACCAATAAAATACATTTGCGCTTTTTTGGCTCTGATGCAGCTGCCTCTGTCTTTCTGTGATCTCGAGCAATGTCCCACCCACAGCACTGTTTTGTTAGACGTCATGAACCAACACTGAAGGCTATGGGGCACAGAGAAACGCATAGACTGGAGCTTTGGTGAACAAGGCATCAACACCTCTACTCTGAAGTTGCAAAAAACCCACAAAACTGTCAAAGTTAATGCAATTTCCTTTAAAAGCCACAAATTTACTTGTCGCCGTTAACGCAGGTTTTCATATGACCATTTGCTTCCATTAGGACCATTAGGCGCATTCTTCTTTTTATTATAACAAGCATGTCCGCAGGGAATGATGGACGAGGTTTTTGCTCAAGGCATTTCAATGAAGTTTTGTGTTGGAGATTGTGTTATATTAAATTTTGACACCAATATTTAAATTTTTATTGCAAATGTACAGGTATATTTGTTTCAAATATCGGTTATCGGTCTCCTTGATTAATAATAATCTGTATCCACATCGGCCCTGAAAAAAAACATATTGGTCGACCCCTACCAGGGGGAACAAATATTGTCAGCTCTGCGAGGAGCACCTGCCTTGTGTACTGTGTACAATCTTTGCTATAGCTCCGTGTGTGGTGTGCAATGGTCTTAAAGCTTGCTTTTATATGCACATTTGATTTGCTTAGGAGGCTGAAAAATATCCGGAGCGCTGTCACTGCCTTCCGCCATGTTTTCAAAACAAACCCACGTTGCATGCTACGTCTGCATCTGTGAGACTATTGCTAACTTTGGTTGATGCTAGATAGTATTTACCGTGAGTTTTTCAAAGCTCGGTAATCGAACATGGGTTTAATGTTAATTCAAATTTGAAACGGAAATACTAACCATCTGGAAGTTTATCGTAAAACCGGTAACTGTTTCATCTCTAGTGTGTGTGTGTGTGTGTGTGTGTGGGGGGGGGGTCATTCCTACTGTAATAGAGACAGAGCTAATCAGGATGGCACATTGCTAATCCTTTATTTGATTTTCTCGCGTTGCCCTATGCGCGACTGACCAACCGACAATTGGCACCTAATCTCTGTGTTCACTGACAAACTGGTTGTTGGCCTTCAGAGATTGGCATATAGTTTTATTCTTGAAGGATGATGGCAGACGTGAGTGAAACGTGTGTCAAAAATAGGGCAGAATCAGAGGAATCATGATGCTATCTCACTAAATAATGTTGAAGGATATTAAGGCTGTATCTCACAACATCAAGTAAAGTAAAATTTTTGACAATGTGTACATTAAGAACTGTGACAATACACAACTTATCACTTGTAATACTATGTCAACACATTTACAGTGTTCTTACAACACGTAACAAGCAGCCATCTTACCTCGGCCTGCAGAATGAAGCTCCTTTCATTTTGCATACTTCAGAATGGAGAAAAGTTCACACACACACACACACACACACACACACACACACACACACACACACACACACACACACACACACACACACACAAACGCATGTAAACAAAATCTCCCCACACATTCAACACAAGACTTATTTATGATCACTACTTTGTTCATAAGTGATAAATGCACTGACGTAGGCATGACCTAATGACCCACTTTTAGCCTGATACTTCACATCACCATGGTGATAACTGCAACAAAATATGCTCCGCACAATATCTATCCTTTCTATAGTGACAGAGACAGAGGCTAGCTAGGGGGAAAATTAATTCAAGGTTTAAGGTTGTATTGGTGTTATGGAATATTTCATATTTTCATATTTGAACTATATACTATATACTATATACTTTTATATCCTGTGTTTTACAATTCTATCTGTTTAGACAGTTGCTTTTCCTAAAGACACAGCCATTTTGTATGTGTGTGTAAGGGGGGTTTGTACAGTATGTTAATTGCATCTTGGGCTTAGGCATTCTTTCATTCACCTCACCCCACCCTGTGTTGTTTAGACAACCTCTCCTATCTCCTGAAGCTAGAGGGGG